>WURS02155707.1:0-21611 GCA_011762765.2 Rhinocypha anisoptera
CACTTTATGGTCATTATATCTATAGAGGATTATGTGAAGTAAAAGAAAATCTTAATTCCTTTGTCACTGGAGTAAATTTCCATCACCATATGACCCGGTCGAGAATCTGGTTGTGCCTCAATGCAGGCTATCTAAAACCAGGGATTTCTTCAATGTGCTTAAAATATGTTTGTTTAATAAATTGAACTAAGATGCAAGACATGTAAGCCTTTCCAGATTTAAAAAGGTATTATTCTCTAGGCTTTTATCAAAAGCCTTATATTCTACAACTGAATTCCTTGAATGTGCCAATCCTGTGATCAATTTTTAACCTGTGCCATCTTTCCTTTTTCTTGTATATGACGAAGACTATTGCAATGTATTTTGCTTAATTTCAAATACAAAATTATTATTATTATGTAAATTGTTGCTATGCCTAGTTTCATATGAATGAACATCAGTATTTTTTACAGTAAGACAAATTATTTTTTTACATTTAATAGGCAAATAAAAATATACAGACAGGGTACAGGAAGCAGACTGTCTTTTACAAGTAGGCCTACAAGGTGCATCTATATAGTCATTTACAATTAGACGAATGGCCCTTTTATGAATTTTAAAATTTCTCTCAGCATGGGTAGAGGTACCCCAGAATAAAATAAATATGTTTATTGTGCGAATAGAATTCTCCATAGTAAATGGAGAGAAGGACATCAAGGGATACAGTTGATCTAATTCTTCTAATAAGATAGCAGGTGGAACTGAGGCGTCCACATAGAGTACTATGTGTTATTCCCAAGAAAAATGGTTGTCGATAACAGTTCCAAGGAACTTTATTGAGATCTTCTGAGGGATCAATTTACCTCCAATTTCATTGTGAAAGTCCACCTTCCTTTTGTTTTTATTGGCAAAATGAATAATTTGTGCTTTATTACCATTTAGGTTTAAAGAAATGTCCTAGAGCCAGGTAATTAGTTGCTTTACCACTGCCTAGCTACAGGATGTTAAATCTGATATTGATGGAGTTTAAAGGATAACATTTGTATCATTGGCTTACAAAATATGATTTAAATCACTCTTCAAGGTACAACTATCCTTCAGGTATATAATGATAAATCTTTAGGCATTCACATAGATTACAGTATCTCATGGAACACTTACATCAGCAGCATATTGGCAAATTAAAATGAGATCCATCGTACTCTTATTCAAAGTAATGTTTTTTATTGTGGTCACTGATATATTCATATTTACTACGGTATGTTTTCTTTGCATAGTTTGCAGGTTGTACAGTTTACTCTTTTTGAGAACTTCCCTGTTATCTTAATTCAGAAGAAAGGATTTTGTCTTATGCTCCATGGTATCTCACCCAGTGGAAATCCCAGGAAGAATTCACCAACAGCATATGCTGGGAAAGCCTCAGATCCTTCATTACTCTCCTCCCCACTCAATGCATATTTTCCAACCACGCCTCTTAGGTTCCCTGGAAGGCCTCAACAGGGACCTCTCCGAGACAGGCCATCAAAGCTTCTTTTAACCAATCCAATGTCCCATGGTGGTGTCCTTTCAGAGTTCTTTTTATCTTGGGAAATAAAAAGAAGTTGGGGCTGTATGACAGTTGGGGCATTGTTGTCATGCCCCTTTTTGCAAGCAACTCAGAAACAATGAGTGAGGTGTGGGTTGGTGCAATTCCTGAAACTTAAACAGGCACTGTTCTTCCATGTTGTCGGTGAGAACTCTCAGCACCATCTCATCACAGACCTTTCTCATGTACAAATCCCCTTTTAAAAAAACAGTGAACAACTGATTTAGTGGGAACGTCATTTTCTTCCACTAACATCCGGACACCCATTTGTTGATCACTTTCCAAAAGTTGTCGCACTTTTTGAACAGTATCATCAGTTTTTGCCATTGATGAGCACCCCAAGCACTCGTTGTCGATGATGGTTTCCCGACCCTCCCAATACCTCTTGTGCCACTCGTAAGTTCGGTTCTGTGCCATTGTGTCTTCCTTGAAGCCTTTCCTGAGCATTTTTAGCATATCTGCACCATTTTTACTGAGTTTAATGCTAAATTTAATTACACAATGCTGCTCCAAATCTGTACCATAATTTTTTCAATGAGGGTATGGTGACACACTTTTCGCTATGCATGATCTTCACTTAACCACTGCCCACAGATGACTGTGAATGGTGGCATCTCTAGCCAAGACCCTTCACTGTTTTTTCTACTAGAAACCATGCTGCGCAAGTGTACGTGGCTGGCTGTGGAAATTCATTACTAGGACTTTTGGGAAAGACCCTGTAATATGTATAATAATAGCCACTCTTCAAAACAAAGAAAATTTAACTCAATGCATCATAAATTCAAATATACATAAGTTGATGTATATTAGTGTGTACTTATGAAAATAAATCATATGTACATAAAGTAAGAAAAACTGGTAATGGACCCACACATATGGACTTCCAACTTTTATTTTAATTTCAATTATCATAAAAAATTGAGATCCTATTCTTTGTTCAAATATGAGATGAAAGAATTTCTTCATGTTAGAGTGAATCTTTCACTTCACTGTGTGAATATGCCCGATTGTCTAAGTAGCAGGAAATTTTCTGACTTTTTGTTGGCTTCCCCAGTCACTAGTAGTAACCCAGTTAGTTCAACCCTATGAAAATTAAATGAAAATGAATGTATGAAAATTAATGTTCGTCTATATATTTCTACCCACAGCAATTTTCTGAGCAAAGTTGTCAAAAGTGATTATTGGCTTTCTAATTAATGTGGAAATTTCTATCCTTACCCAAGAACTGCATTAGCTCCAAGCTCAATGGCCTTAAGACCAATCCGACGGCGTAGCTCTCCAGAAAGTTTGAAGAAAAGGGCTTGTCTGGCTTCATTGGAAGCTCTTGGTGTTCTTATCTTGTCTATCCATTGGTGCTCTGGATCACCTTCAACAACCAACTCACCAACAAGTCCCTGAAGTCTAGACACCAGATGACCTTCAGGAATTGACCCAGCTTCATGAAATAAATGAAAATACAATGTAATTCAAATTTAGTACAGATTACTAGTCTGTGCCTAAAAAGAAACATTACTCATAACTCATTAATAAGATACACATGAAATTGAACTAATACCTATATTAAATGGGATTTATATTCCTTCCCCACAAATAAAAATTGCAATATTACTTTATAATCAAGGCAGTAACTTAATTAATGCTAAACTATGCAAGGTAGATTCCCCATTCATTTTTCAAATGAATAACAACAAAACCTTAAGAAATGAGCAAGTGTACTTAAAAACTCAAAGGTGAAAGAATGTTAAACATTTCTAGCTACCATCATTCCATCAAAAGTTTGACTGACTACATATTATTTTCCTCCTAGCTAACCTAAAATTCCACCCTTTATCACAGACTTCAACATTTCATTACAGGGTACTATGTACCCCTTTCATCTACTTTTTCTACATCCTTCAATTTTTCTCTCTTATCAACTTATTTTCAATCTTATCAAATTTTCTCTCTTGACCAACAAAGTCTATGAGGCAGCCTTTCATCTTAAAAAGAGACACTACTTTCAAGTGTTTTAAAGTTGAGGGGAAAATTTTTTGGCAAAGTGACCCCTTTATTAGGAACAACAGTGGTTGTTTGATATATTACATGCATTGAAAGATTGCAGTATGTGGAATATCATCAAGACCTGTATAGTGTTTTTATTATGTTTAGATATGAATGATTTTAATCTGGGCTCAGTTCATGACTAAATGAAGAGGTTAAAACAGAGATGAAATAAAAAAAATGTGCATCAAATGATCGCTGGAGTGGCACCATATTATGTTAAGTTTTTGAATCAGAAATCCTTAATAATGTGATTTGACTTGATTAGATATTCTTCAATCTAAATGTGAGTTAGGGAAAGTAGAGTTCCATTGTTTAAAAAAACATGAGAAATTTACATAATTAGGTTATGGCATTTTCATTTGGTTAAAAACATTTCATTAAATAACTTATCTTATTTAAAATGTATAATGGCAATACTTACAGCAAAAGAACTGAACACCACATGAAGACTGTCGGAATTTATTGAAGTCTGAAAATAGTTCGACTTTAACTATGACATGCACTTCTCCACGAATGCCATGCATAGTGTCAAACACAGGGATCCAGCCTGACATAATGGTTCCCCCACCAGTTTTTCCTGAATAATAAAAAAGTGGAATAGAATTAAAAAATTGGACACAAATACTATTCTTAATGTTAGAGTGATTAAAACTATAACATAAATGACACTTGTTTGGCTAAAAAGTTAGGGGATAGCAAGGTGAGAACATCTGATTAGTATGACAAGCATAAACCAAGAAGGTTTATGACAGGAGCGAGAGTCTCAAAGAGAAAAAGTTGACATCCAAATTCAGGATGGTCACCTTACCAAATTGCTAACTAAATGCCACGATTCTGCATACACCACTCCACATTGAAGGTTAGAGGAATTTCTTGTTGATTGAGAGACATTCTTAGGTCGGCAAAGGGAAACTTAAAAAGAGTTTCCTATTTGGAAGATTGGACAAAAGAAAATATGAGAAGCAAAGCAAGCTGCTTGCAAATTCAAGTGAGTAATATGTGTATTAGTATTCTGAAAATAAATGTCTACCTCTACACCCTATGAAGATGAATTTTTGGATATGGAAAAAGGAAAATTGTTTCTGAAGAAGGCAGGAGAGATCCAATTATGGTATTAATCTATTCTCTTAAGGCCAAAACTTTGGGAGCAAGGAATACATGTGACCTCAAGAAATCACAATCATTATGTAATGTGTCCATATGAAATGAAACACATGCGTCAAAAGGCAGTGCACTAGTGGTTACTAAATTCTTACCAGTAGGAACTCCTGTTTCTAATACAAATGTTTGAAATTATTAAATTAATATAAATCAAGAAATGGACATATTTATAAAGATTAGCATGTGACCTAACATATTTTAATATATCCTTTTTTAATGCTAGCTTAAAATGCTGAAAATCTAACTACAAGTAATGATGCTAACTCCAATAACTATTGGTAATTCAAATGAGTGATGTTTCTACTTCCTGTATTAATAAGGATGGCAGGGTTAGCTTAATGCTTGTTGGCTAACCCAAAGGTCAGGGTTTCAAGCCCTGCCTAGGGCATGGGTATTGTGTTTGTCCAATAAGGTTTTTTAATCTAATTTGAAGAGGTGTGAAATTACCTCAGCCATCAGAGCATCCTATAAAGAAAAATACCACTACTACTATTAATGAGGCTGAAATGAAAACGTCACCAATTACATTTTCCCAGTCCCTATATTCCATTATATCTATTCTTTCATTTGTTATTACATATAATACAGTCTCCTAATCTCTTCTCATTTTCTTGACCAATTGTCAAGATTTGTACTGTGTTTGTGTGATGCTGTGGGTTGAGAATAAGAGTCAGTTTATCAGAGATGGAAAAAAACTGTCCTAAAGAAAACATGTCAGAGAAAGCAAAGTGAGCCACAAAGAAATATATGTGCAGCAGGTAGAAGAAGAGGTCATGGTAGCCCTGGTAGATCACTTAGTGACTGAACGGGGGTTCAAGTTCAAGCTCTGGTGACACCTCCAGCTTGAGCCCAGACAGTGATTTTCTGGGTACCAGATGTTCCTGCAAAACCATAGGTGGTACAAGGAAATGAACTGGCCCCTTTTCCCATGTGAGAATTTTCACACGTCATTGGGCTTAGTATGTACTAGGTGAGATTTACCTTCAATTAACAAACCAACCTTAGGGTTTATTACTGTGGTAGGAAAAAGAGCTGTATTCACCATTCTATATTTGTCTGGACCCACAATAAGTTTATGGCCTAAGATCACAGCATAATTACTCATAGTTGACATATAGTTTCCAAAGATATTAGAATTTTTCTGGCTTCATAATGTTTAAAATTAGATTTCATGAATACATTACTTGTGAAATTAATTTACTTTATATCAAACTATTTGTAATATCAATAATTTCCATTTTCATGGCCTTGCTATGACTGCCAGCACCATAACACCAAGGGCACTATTTGCAACAAATAATCATATGTACCACCTTGATGGCCAGGCCAATTCTTTTTCTTTCTGTAACAAAAAGGTACTTTTATTGCAATGTCAAAGGGTACAAGAGTTGGGGAACATTGCAGTAGCAACTCACCATTCGCACATGATCTGGGACAATTTCCACTTTTCACTGTTCAGAATATGTTTTTACTGGAATCGTACAAAAGAACATCAACACAATACTGAAGAATAGGATAAATAAATAGGCAATGAATCCTTTGGCTTTCACAAAGGAAGCAGTACATGAGAAGTTATTTCAGCCTTAACTTTCAGGAAGGAAACTTATTCATCATTCACATAGATAGATACTCAGACCACATAAGATAGGAAGTTGGATTGAGAATTAGAATGGTCAATGTCAATTAAGGAAGGAAGATAGGGTTGTCCATTGTTGCCAGTGTTATATAAAATAAAAGTAAATAGCAAGGGAGACAAAAGAAGATCTGGGGTCATTAATAAAAATAAGTGAGAAGACAATTTAGCTATTTATATTCTGGGATACTCTTATTCAGCCAACGGTTTGCAGTTGTTACTGAAGGGATTAAAAGATTACTGTGACAGTTATGGGAGAAAAATTAATCATTAATGAGAATAATGTGATTTAGGAGGTCAAAGTTACACATCTTACTCTAAGCGTCAGAGCTTGAATTGGAGGTAGAACAATTTATATAATTGATTATTACATTAGTTAACATTTACTTAGGCATTTTACATGACAGGAAGGGATGTAGAAAGTAAGCAGGGCTGAAGAGTGATATATTAGAAGATTTACACAGTTCATGTTTAGTGTTTCACAAATTCAAGATCTTTGGAAGATCATGATGGCGAATAATTATTTATAATATCCTACCTAAGTAATCACTACCATTATAAATAAATATATAAATGACTATGGTGCCTTTTGTGGGGGTCATTATTTGTAGGCACAATTTAATTTCTTTTACTCCTTGATGGTAACCAAACAAGAAATGCATACCCAATGAAACTAGCTG
Source organism: Rhinocypha anisoptera (assembly GCA_011762765.2). Classification (NCBI taxonomy): domain Eukaryota; kingdom Metazoa; phylum Arthropoda; class Insecta; order Odonata; family Chlorocyphidae; genus Rhinocypha; species Rhinocypha anisoptera. The sequence continues at coordinate 7,082 of WURS02155707.1, forward strand.
TATGACACCAAAAAGAATATATTGTACACTAATCCATTCAGCAGTATTCAACTCTATGGACAGTTTTACATGTGAGGTTAGAGCCCAATGAGTACTAAGCCCAAAAGTAAGTGAATATTCATACTTCCGGGAAGGGTTCCCTAAAGTGCCTGCAGTTTCCCATATCATTAATATAATGAATAGTTCCTAAATGTCAGTCTTCACCAACATAAACCAAAGCCAGTATGGCTACCATGACATTTTTTGCTTACAGCAAATCATTAACTAATGATGTCGTTAACCAAGGTACCATTGTATTTTAATTCTAGATGCCACCCAATCATGATTAGTAGTAACCAATAAAACAGACTGCTAAGTGACACAGTAATTTACATTTACTAGACAAGGAATTTTCACTTCTGGTACATCTAGGTCATAATTTAAAGAATTCACCTTTTGCTATCATTAAAATATGATGAGCAGTTATTTTAACTAGGTGTACATTGGTACAATGTTAATCACATAGCTACCCAAAGGGCAACAATATGATCAAGAAGTAGACATCTTTTACATGTAAATATAAGACCAAGGTATTGAATGGTATGATTTCTTAGATATTTGGTAAATTTCTGAATTTTGTCTGCTTAGTGAGAACAAGTAGAATACCTATAGTAATGGAGCCACACATTAAATGCACTCAAAGGCAATGTGAAGATGTTTCATTTTTCTCGAGTTTTAGGGTACCTTGTGAGATAGTATCATGATTTGCTACACATGTTAAAAAACTAATGCACCACATTTTATTTTTCTGAAAATATGGACCATGAACTTTCTCAACCATCATGCCTACTGAATATTTTTTTAAAGAAGTCTCATTCCATTTCTTGGGTACTGGAAAATCGTGAATTCTCCATCAGCATAATTCTTGGTCCTGGGTGGTCTCGAGTGAGCTCTTTGGGAGTCCTCTCTTTATACATATTGGACTACATAACATGTATCACAGACACTTGCCCTTTCTAACAGTTGATAAAATGTCGCCACTTGGTGGTAAAGTTGCAACTTTGCACCACAGAGGCATATGGTTCACACTAAGACTCCTCAAAATGTCAGTGTGCATCATTGTTCACATGATATAAGTAAACTGTGGTGCATTCCTTTTTGAATGCTCCTCCAAATAGAAATCATTATTTGATAGACATGCTAAACAGCTGCATACTAATAAGGTGAACACTACAAAAGCCAGGGTCCGTGGAGGAGAAAAGCAGTGGATGTTTCTAGATAAGTTTTTATTTTACCATCAAGTTTCAACTTACAAATACATCTTCAGGTGACTACATAAAATTATTATATTACTGTAAGGAGTCTGTTTAAGAATGAAGGTAAGGGTTTTAGCTGTTGGGGATCATGGTTGGAAGCTAAAGAATGACTCAGAGCAGGGAAAAGTTTACATTTAGATTGTCTGATGAAAGAGTAAGGTTGGTGGAGAGAACCCCTGTTGAGCTGAAGACCATTTGAGTGAGTGAACTCTATAAAAATTGTGAACTTAAGTTTTGTATTGTTTTTGTAAACCGATTTGTAAAAATTTGATAGATTCATCAATTTCTTTATCTAAGGTTAAATAGATCTTCCAAGTGAATTCTAAAAAGCATGAAATTTTAGTTGCCTATCAAAATAAGACCACGAACAAAATATATTGTTGACATCATATTCCAAAAAAATATTTTAAAGTGAAAGATTTGAAGAGGAAAACATCATCTTACAGTGGTGTCCATTAAAATGTCTGTTACCAGTTTAGACAATGGACAGCCCATCATTAAGTTGGATGAATGTTCAAATTGCTTTCTATTCACAAATCTTTTCCAAACAATAATGGAAAACACAAGAAAGTGCCACAACTTCAAGAAAACTTTTAGGAAGTTCTGGGTTCATTCCAGTCGTATCACCAATCACTTTACTTTCTATTTTCACCTTACACTTACTAAGTATATGGAAGCTATAGTAACAACTAGGCCATTAAAAAAAATTGTATGCCACAAATATTAATCGTTACCCCACTCAATAAATTCGATTTTAATATAAATCTAATATGTATGTATGGAATATAAAATCAATTAGGAATTTTCTTATAGGGTCAAACACATCAGATCAGGTTTAACCAGTATGCCACTCTCTCTCAATCGTAATTATGACACAATTTACAATTTGTGTATTATGTAATGATTTTTAAATACTAGCCAGTGTTAAACCCTAAAGTCGCTTTATTTGATTGGTTGAGTTTTAAATAAAAATCAAACTCGACTAACCATGCAGAAGTAGTTGAAAATGCTACTCGATAGTACCTTAAAATGTTGAAAAAAATAACATATGATTGTAAAGGTATTTGTAATTGTATTTGCATGCATTGTGACAAAATGTTTCAATGTGCAAATTACTGAAAATTAGAAGAAAGAAATGTTCATGGGATTTTATTAACTATTTATCTATTCTTCATCTTACAAATTGAGAATAAAGTCTTGCCTGGAGCAGAGTGAATATTTGATATGGAAGATTCAGGATTTGCAGGATTCAAATGATGTTGATTTGCAGTACTGGATGCGAAGGAAGCTGTTGCTGATGATGGAGGTAGTAGTAATGGGTTTAGATCTATATACACTTTCCCAATGGCATCATTCGCTGAGTAGGTGTCATGATCCATTAATCGGATCTGTAAAGGCTCATCCTGAAGCTCAGAATCATCGACCTATATATTTAAGTAAATGAAAAATTTACAATATCTGCATTATTTTCTCGTTTTTTAATTGATATGAAATAAGACAACTCCTTTCACAGTCGTCTCTGTTTTTACCTCATATCTGAACCAATCCGAATCCCATTGCGGGTGAAGAGATTTTCTGCAAACATCAGTCTTGTAAGTCGTACTTCCCAGCTTCACTTCAACGTATGCGTCGGTAGTGTCACTAGACCTGTCCATAACCGGCAGATTTCGACCGGCTAGGACTCTTACCTGTCAGATTGGGAACCTTAATTGTAATGCTAAATAGAGAACATTTTTCTGATATCCAGTATGTCAATCGTAACATTCACTTCTACGAATAAAATTTCCCCCCGAAATTTATATTGCTTCCTTCAACAAAGATTAGGTAAAACTGTAGTGAACCTTAGAACGTATGCCTTATAATGCATGAGATGATATAACTAAACATCAATGTGTATACCCGCCAACTTATGAAACTCAGTATTAAAGAAAATAATTCAGCCTTTTTCAGTGGCCATAAAATTGTGCTGTATTAACTCTATGGCTTTTAAGAATAATAAAATTTTAAAAAACATCGTTGTTCTATGTTACCTTCACTTTGCCAGGCATAGTGAAACGAAATTTTCCTTCAGCATATACACCAAACAGTTAATGTAAACAACTTGACAATGTTAAAATTTGTGAATGCATGTTATAGGCGAAATATTCAAATCTGATTTCAGGTGTAACAATCCCATTCCAGTCCAAACACTCAACCGAAATTATCTTTATCCCTTCATCATGATCTCAAGTCCCCGATTTCATGTTGATATTCGATAGTCTTCTGTTTTTTCGGCGGCATGTCATTTTGTGACTTTAATATTTATGAAGAATTATGCCGTTTCGTTACTTTAACTAGATGCTGTTAAAAATCCGTTTTGTGTCAATGAAATACACCAAATGTTACAATTACGCAGTGATAAAGACATTTTTTACCTAAAAGTACTGTTACTTCATGTCCGTTAACTGGAGGCCCGTTTAAAAATAGCGCTCTGAGATTCATTTAACATTTGGAAGGAAACTTGGCTTTAATGCGTCATTAATAATTCCCACGATACTTCCAGAAAAATGAAGACCTGAATATTCAGAGGCACCAGAGGAAGCACGAATGTTATGTTATTTTCAGCCACCATTTTTACTGGTCAACTGATAAAATAATATCTTGTTGATTTCAGGAACGGCACTTTATACACATTATTTTATTTGCTTTAAACCGTCTTAGGCATTGTTGAATGATGGTATTATTAATTTATATTATAAAATACCATATAATAATGATCATATGGGTAATTTATAAATCACTCACTGACAACTTGTCCAAAAACAACATAAGAAAAACTGTGAAAAACATGAGAATATATGCTAGGGTTTCAGGATAATATGGAAGTTTTTATGGGTTCATTTGTAACATTAAAAAATATATAATTCTATTCAGAACTTAAAAGTTTGCTTAGAGTTAATTTTTAAATTGTCAGGTATTGTTTTCCAATTCTTTCTTCTGATAGTTTTATTTCTTACCCATTTATACTAAGCAGTAATATATAACTGTTTGGGAAAAGGTAGAAGGAAGTTATTATGAACTTGTTCAAAGCATTTTAGAGAAAGAAATTTGCCCAGAAACATTTAATAGGCAAATGTTAATTCACACACCAAAGAAAACAAAAGCAGTACAGTGAGAACTATAAGGTAACATTCAATTAAGTATTTTGTCTAGAGATGAGGGAAATGAGAGGAAACATAATTAATGTTATATGTATAATGAGGATAGAAGATCAAAATGTAAAATTTATCATTTCGTACCGGAGCCCTAAACTGGTATAGTCCCTGCATATAAGTATTCGACAAAATAAAAAAAGATCGTTTGTCCTGGGGGGATGATTATGAATGCTCAATACATTGGTCATTTGGGAAGGGTTAAATGGGGAATTTGCTTGCAATGTAGATTTTGACAAAGCATTTGAAATGAGCGGTTAAAATTAATGGAAAGATTGGTGAAAAAAAGGAGGTAACAAACCTTTTAGTGACAGCCCCTATCAACTGGTATATGTGAAAAATGCTAGAGCTTTTTAATGGAATTTGTTGAGTTACAAATTAAAAATATGTATATAATATATTAATATAAATTTGTTAACTTCAAACTTTTTATTTAAACTTCAAACACGTTTAGGGTAAGTAAAATATTTTCTTTTATTATTTACCTCTAAATAATTTAACAAAATATTAATTTTTAAAAATTTGGCCTATGGATCGGTCCATGGCACTTTTCTCACATACCCCTACCGAGAGTTTACAATGCTTTTAATTAATACGTGGATGTATTTTGTCAACAGACTACTATAAAACTTCACATAAACATTATCCTAGAATTTTCTGTTATTCCATTACTCTTGGGAGTACGGCCTGGGTAATTAATCCCCTCTTTGTCACACCAGTTAAGACCTTAGTACTTCCGTTCCAACATTTCTGTACCAAATACGTGTTAGAACCCGACTCAACACATGAAGCTGGCGTCACTGTTTTCCTTGTGTTTCTGTATGCCTTGATTGGAGAGAGATATCCTAAGGTGTGAAATGAGTAGAAGACTCTACGTGACTACTCCTTTAATTAAGAGGCGTCGAAAGATTTGCCAATAAAATAAGGATCTTTTTCTGTAAATCTTCCTCGGCAAAGCTGTAGTTCATCTTTTCCATTAATACGTATGGATAATCCAAGAGCACTGCCAGCAAGAATACAAGGGCAAGAACACAAGGACGGGTAAATAACCTGCAGATCAATTCCACCGCATTCAAAGGAAAACTTTTAGAATTCAGCTGTATTTACCAAAAGTATATTTGAACCCATTGAGATAATATTAATTTACACTGAGTTCATCTTAATTTTTTTAGACAAATCAATTTCTTCAGGACACTGAATTTCGAGAAATTTCATTATGTAGATATATGCAGATAATATCATTTTGAAAGTAGCCATGCGATCTCGAAACCAGAAACGATTCCTACTTAAAATTTTCCATTGATTCCGATTAAAAATGTTCTCCACTTTCCTTAATGACACTGAGAGAATATTTCGAGATATTCCATTGAAGGTAACGGTGAATTGCCCACTGCGGTGAACGGCACATCTCTAATAGATTAATGTACTAAGAAATCAATCAAATAATCAAAGGTTATATAACCTAGAGTTTATGTTACGAGGTGTTAATTATCTCTTAATTTAACACCAGTCTTTCCAGTATAATTCATTTCCGAACATCATTTTAATGTTTGGTTAAACTGTAATAAAAAACGATTTTAAGCACCGTGTAATTTCTCTTTCCCTTCATTCCTATCCCATTCCTATCCTTCCCGTCCCTAGCTTTCTACCTTCTGTCACACTCTTCAACAGTCTTTCTCCTCGTCCTTTTCCCTTCAACCTTCCCTCTTCCTTGGACTTCTCCTGACGACCTCACACACTCTCCCACCACTTAGTCACTCTCTTTCCTCAATGACCCGGCATCAGAACAACACTACGTACCCTGCTAAATCTTGCAACAATATTTTCTTTAAGCCCTCACCTAAAGTATCTAACTATTTAGTTAATTGGTGTCCACCTTCGTCTCTCCTCCCTTGTAAGTAATCCAACCATTGAACTCAGACTTTCCTCCCCCAAAATGTTTATCCTCTCCCACCAACGATTAGTATTGGACATGAAATTCCTTGACATTATCTTCAACGGGTCTCTCACAGCTGACAACTTTTTTTCCTCTCTTTCCCATCCGTGTTCCTCCATGCCCTGTGCGAGGCATCAAGTCTTCTTCAAGCTACAAAATAAGACTTAAGAATCTCTCAAGGATCCGTATTCTACCGATTCCCTGTAACATTTACTCCTCCGCGCACTCAGCTTCCTGCCCTTGAACTATTCACTTTTCCAACCGTTTCCAACACCTTCCCTTAACGTCTTTATTGAATTGGTTCCCCCAAGGGTCTATCTTAGTTACACTGTGTCCCGTCCGATTGCGTTTTGATTTTATCATTCATATCCATTACGGCCGTGGTAGTCAAGCGGGTAGAGCGTTCGGCAGGAGGTGAAGGAAGGGCTTGGGTTCGAGTCTCGGTGACTCCTCAGTAAGCCCCCAGCAAGAACCAAAACTGAGTGAAGGGAGACAGCAAACATTTTTCAGTCCACAATTTATTTATTGAAACGGCCAGTCTCAATAACTAAGTGGATTTACATAGTACCACAGTACATGAACAGTATCTTCCCGAAACCTGTCCATATAGTGCACCGGGTCTAACATAAACTCTTATTCGGTTTTGATCTTTCGTCCTCCATAAAACATTTTACTTTCGAGTTGTTATAATATAATTGCATTCCCACGCATCACACTGTAATTATAACGCATTTAGTAAAGATTGCAACTGTTTTTCCGATTGACTAACCAGATCTTGGCCATACGAAAATCTGACTGAATTGATTAGCGCCCCACTAACTTTCACTCCTGATTCTAGTCCTTCCCACGACTCCTTTATCACGGCTTCTGCACATATATTAGAAGCATGGGGGGGGATAAAGTCCTTACTCACCTGCCTAATACTGTCCATCACGAATCTTCGTTCGTTATCCTTACTAGTGATGTCTGATAAATATAGTTTTCTAATAAGTAGCCTATCCTCCCATTCTACACACTTATAATTCAATCCTTTCAATGGCTCTTCTTAGCCGCATCTGTCGAACGCTTTCTAAAAATTCACGAAACTACGAGAATATCCTGCTTATACCTCAGGTTCCTTTGTGTCATTGATCTCATTGAAGTACTTGCATCACTTGTACCTCTGCTTCCTCTCCTTAAAAAAATCCAATCTTTGCTTAGATACTCATTGATCTCTAATGATACTTAGTAGAATATTAGCCACGAACAAAATTGAACTTTTACTTCCATAAGCCTTAGATATATGCAGCTGCAAATGTGTTTTTTTAGGTGTGAATTAACATCGGGTTAACGGAGTCAATTGACAAGATGTCTTCATCGCTAATTCTTCGTGTACTAGTCGATAAAATCTATCCCGCCATTCTATTCTTAAACACTTTATTAGTTCCACTGGAATGCTTTGTACCACATGCAACCTTGTTACATTTCATATTAGGTACTTCATTCTCATACCATTTCTGCTTCTAGAATATATGGACTGATGGCGCATTCGTTTACTATGTGTCGCTTTCTTATATCTGAACGTAAAGGCCTAATTTATTTTACGTACAATCCCTTCATTTATTCTTTTCATCTCACTTGAAGCTCCGTTGTTTCTGTCAAGGGGCTTCCTACCTTATTAATTATAACGGGTAGTTTAGTTTTAGTTTCCTTATTTCACACAAGTCTATTAGTCTTCTATAGGAAGACCAATTGCTGCCAGCCTTAAAATTGCTACTTATCGTAGGCTGAAGAATAATCCAAATTATATCTTAAACGAAGCCAACTTTTAACTAAACGGCACCGTATTAGTCAAAACTTCGAGGAAATCTATCACAGTAGGTCTCTGATGATGTAGCCATCCCTGAAACTATGGCCGTGTTAAATAAAAATTCATGCAGAAACTGAATAGTTAGTTTATTTATTCCTAACACCAACTTTTAACTTGTAGAGATTGACGTAAAATATTAGGGAAAAGTAACTAGTTAAATTAGAGTGTCGAAAGAAAATAAAACCATCGCGTTGAGTTAAAAGTCGGGCAAAAACAAAACTTTTTCAAATTAAATAACTTATAAACACGTTTCTCCCCACGTCTGATGGATATCACTTCCATGAGGAAGGGAGATGGGTCGACCTTTCGCCGGTGGTTGCTAAAATGAGACGCCGTTAAGGCGTCAATTTTCTCAGTCCTATTTTTCGTTACCCTCCAGGGTTATCTTTTCCAGGGGTTGCGAAAAGTGTGTGTCCTTCGAGAAGTACTCCGAAATTGCGTGAACCGGGGGATGTCCCACCTCTGACTCACGAGATTTTCCCAGGTCGCCACTCCCGCAACCTCACCTTGGGGTAAGAGAGCTTGCGAGTACGTGGAATATTTCAACTTCCTCGATTTCCCAATCTCCTTTTGGTGGCAGTTAAGGAGAAAAAATCGACGACGTTTATCGTGTTCAAGATACGAACGTTTGTCGACAGGGATTTACGTGATCCTAAATGGATATTTCCATGCAACACTCGCAAAGAGATGCTGAACGAATCAACAAACAAGTAGGGTCGCGGGGGGGAGGGGTCGTAAATTTTCTGGATCATTTATTCCACAGGGGAATGAAATTATTTCTCATGATTATTTAAACATACCACGTGCATCACCGTCGGGCTAAATATTTCTATGATAATTTCATATTAAACGAAAATTGTTTGTAGCAACATTACGCTCTGTTTTGCAGTTTTCAATGCAACGCAATGTATTCCTGCCTGGGAAAAAATTATTCGCAGCAGTCCTACTACCATTATAAAACGACAGTTTTAAATTACTTAATTCTGTGCAATAAATAAAAAAGGTGCGGCTAAAGTTGAATTTCAAATATTTAACAAAGCGTTTGTACTTCAGCATTTAAAGAAAAGCCGAGAGGAGCGGGAGAATACGACCAAGGGACTCTAATTCCAAATGGCTTTACTAAGTAGACCAACTAGAGCTGTTTTAGTACTACGTGCTTAAGTTAATACTTGTGAACACGTTAAAAAATATACGTGCATATATTCATTTGAATGACGTACACCCCTTGGCACGTATTTCACATCGTATATACGAGAACACCACAGAAAGAATTAAGCACAAGGCGCCTAGCGACGCTCGGGAACGGAGAAGAAATTCGCTTTCTATCACGCGCAGGATAACCTCTTTAACTAATTACATCCGCGCCCGGGTAACACGGTCTCACTCTATAACGACGCGGCGACCGCTGCTCGCGCCTCCCGACGACGTGTTGCGCATTCCCCGAGGACCCCTTCCGTCACACGACGCTCCCTCATGAATCCCGCAGGGAATAATTCAAGGCGTCGCGTCGCTCCTCTTTTCCCGCTTTCGCGGAAAGAGGCGGAGGAGAGAAAAGCGCGCCCGAACGATTTCGGGGACGTTGGGAAATACCTCCGACCCCACGTCGGAAAACAATGGCCGTGCGTCAACGCGATCGGTTCGTTTGGACGCTTCGGAATCCTCATCCTTTTCCGCGCGCACTTTTACTTTCCGCTTGATTATTCGTCGGGGGGGGGGGATTCCCTTTCGTCCCCATTCGCGACAATCCGGGCGTCCCGTCGCGTTTATGCGCGCGCGCGCGCGCCCTCGCAGACAAATGTTTATCACCGGACAGTATCTTCGCACTCTCTCCACCAAATCGTGATAAGATCGAGGACACCACGCTCTCATTCGCCGCACACGCTGTCTCCACACCTGATCTCTCAGGGTTGACCCTTTACCATTTCAGTATCTTGCTCGACGTGAGTTCTTGCAAGCTATTTCGAAACGACTAAACGGAAACATGTATGCAAACTAATGCAGTACGTTACTTTATCGCCGCGGCAAGCAGTGAAAACGGATTAAGACCGGCTGATAATATAATTATTTATCGGAAAGCGGTTGCTTTAAGCGCAGTCATTACTACATATAAAGCAACTTTTCTCAAATTATTTTCCGTTCACAATAATTAAAGTCCAATCATTCACAACGGACAAGAGAGACAAAATGTTACACAAATGAAAGAATGTGGACTCAAAAACGCATGATTGCGCTAAAAAATGCATAAGGATTTTTGAAGTAATATACTGATCAATTATTTGTTCTTGGAAGGCTCGATAAATTGTTTCACTCTGCCTTTGTTCTTTTCTTCTGTTCTGTCAGCCAATATCTACGTTTTCTTGTAAAAAAAATTCTGAAAAAGTATGTTTTTATCAATTTCAAGACATGCCCTCCTACTTTACTACTTATTTTGTCGATCTGGTTTTTAAAAATTTCATACTTTCGTGGTTTCGGAAATGGGTGTGGGCGATACAGGGAGCAAGAAGGAATGGAAAGAGAAAGGTAGGAACAGCGATCACTGAAGGCAGGAAAAAGCTGAAGAAGAAGAATTATTAAGACGCCCTTTGCATTTTGGAGTTGAAATGAATACTGGAGGTGCTTAGGAATCGTCCTCTCATAAATAAATGTATTATTGTCCTAAGTGTAAGTGGCTAAATATAGATACTGAAATAAATATGAAATTAAAAAGTTTGAATGTAATAATACAGTAAACTTATTTCCCTGGGTCACGAATTACATCAAAGCTTTTCGATCGTCTAAATGTAAATCTAAGAGTGTGAATCAAGAATCTGACCATATTTTGTGGCTCAGAGTGCCTGAGAAGGAACGAATCGATAAATAGCACAACAAATCCCTTGGAATTGATTCCCTGTGATTGTCTCCCCTGAATTACGATTGTCCAGATGAATGATTCATATCATGATCGATATATCTATATCCTTCATCAACATAAAGCTAACGCCGTTACTTCATCAATATGCAATTCCTGTGAGAAATTTGTGTGGCACAGGTTTCAATAAGCCCGAGGTGTAGAGAATTTATTATTGGTTTCTGTAGGTGAAACCACAGTACTCAACCATTAGGTTATTTTTTCAGGTAAGGGTAGAGAATACCTACTACAATACTAAGCTTAATTACGTGTGAAAATTCGGAGATGAGGGTTGTGGGGTCAGTTCCATTCATTGGAAGGGATATCCCAGTATATAACTCATCTTGGGTTCTAATTGGAGGTGTAGAGGAGCATCAACGGGATCGAACTTGAGCAGAGCGCTCTTTACATTGGACTACCACGGCCACAAGGTAGGTAGCGCCTTGGTATTTCTGAGGGCAATTAAAACCCTCTTAAAGAAATTCGTAAAGCGTGGTCAAGAGAGGATTGGGTCACTGACAGAACATCGAGCACAATCAGCATGAGTTATCAGTCCAGAGAGATTCGTAACAGCTCTCTAAGCGATATAATTGACTATCTTAAGATCTCACAGCTCCTACCCAGTTTCTTGTACAGGCATCTTACACAATCCATTTTTTGCAATATAGACCTGCGGGTATCCACTGCAGTTATATGTCCTTCCTACCCTCACCGTCTTCGGCACACTTTCATTCTTCAGAATGCCTGTAAGACCTTTATTCTTCATGATCCTAATTTTTAATATATAATAACGTCTTTCAAAGATTTTTCTCTTTACCCGAAAGTATTTACGAAAGTATTTCTTCAATTGCTGTTCGGTCTATTCATCTTCGTATTTCTTCTGCAGCGGTTAATTTCAATTATTCATTATCTTATTTTTCACTTAAAATGTCTATGTCATAAAAGAGTAGAAAATCACACTTTATGATTGAGTTTGTGGACTCCTTCTTTGTACCAATAATAGTTCAAGTTATTGTAAACACTCTTTATTCTGATGGAAATACCTCCTCGATGGGTTACTCTGTTCACATGCTCCATAGCTGCTGATGATTTCTCTTGGCTACATATCCAAATAAATTCTTCCTATGGCTTAAATAGGTATTTTACTATATTTGTAATAAAAATATTCTCATTGCTTTGAATGCAGCGAATTAACCCAGTTTTACATGCAGTTGACTGTGTTTCAGCGAGCGATAATATATAGGCAATTAATATATATATATATATATACCTTGGAGCTTGAAAACGGGCTGAAATGCTCGAAATATCGCGTAAGTTTTAACTGTGCCGTTCTTTTTCTGTGTGTTCCTGTCCTTCTCCTGTCTATCTTCGATATATATATATAGAGTTCGTAGAAAATGCCGTATGGCGATGCACAGAATCTCTTGGATAGATGAAGGAAATATATAGAAACACTGAGAAACGACAAACACTTACTTGTTAAATTTTCGACCTTTGTCGTCTTCAGAACACTGTAGAATGGCTGTGCTAGAGTGGGAGCACAGCCATTCTACAGTGCTCCGAAGACGACGAAGGTTAAGTGTGTGTCGTTTCTCAGTGTTTCTATATATTTCCTTCATCTATCCAAGAGATTATATATATATATATATATAATGTATATATATATGTATATAACTTAACGCTATGCCCTTACCTCCCCATTAATACATAGTTGATTGATGATCGTAATAGTAGTAAGAGAGATGACTAATCAAAGCAAACATTTAAGTTTTAACATTTACATTTAATTTTTTCAATTTTGCTTTTGCTACGCTCAGCTCCCTCGTCTTATCATCCTAAATGACCATTGATAAATAACTACCGTATTTACTCACGGAATGTCTTCCTTCGGATAATGTCCTCCCCACTAGATTTTAAAGGAAACATTTTGAACAATTAAGTTCTCACATAATTTTCCTCGCCCCCTACGATTTAGGAAATTTCGTAAGAGGAAAAGCGAGATACAGAAGCCATGATCATGTGCAAAATGTTAAAATAATAGACGGATATAGCTATTTTATGTATAAGATTACTATAGGTACTTCACATAATTAACAGCCGTAAAAAATTTTGCCTCTTATTTACGAGTACTTAAGAAATTATTTTGGTGTTTCCATTATTTAAAAAAACTTCATAATGGAGAAATTCCACCAAGTAACGCCTAAAACTGTTCGTTATAAATTTCATTGGGATATTTCATTATTAATTTTACATTTATTAATTCATTATTTAATATTTCCTCCTTCCTGTTTTTTTCAATAAGAAAAAAAAATGGGAGGATTGTGCGAGTAAATACGGTAAATATCGTAAACTGAAAAGTGATAAAAATATATTACTTTTCGAAAGTGTTTTTTAGGAGTTCATGTTTCCCTGGCGAATGATGGTGGTGAATCCCGTTGGATATTCCACACGCTAAGATGGTTGTTGGACGACGCTTCACTGTATAAAGGGGGATGAGGATTTTTTCGTTTATATTCTGTAAAATTGTTGCAAGGTAGGTTGATTAATGAAGAATATTAAAATAGAAGAATAATAACTGTAGTTAATGATAATAATATCAATTATTTACCTAGTTTATCCATAATACGTCAAACAAAAATACCGGAAAAGGCCACATTAGCAAGAATAAATGTATATATCATTTCATGCATTTGCCCTGAATACTTTTCCTCCCTCTAGAGTCGTACGAAGGTATTTAATAGAAACTAAAAAATAATTATTTTACGTTGAAATCCTAAAAAATATATTAACTAATCACTGGAATCGGTATTAATAATTTATTCGAGGGAGTCGGATTGGTATCGAAACATTGAAATTGTTTTCCGTGTCTGGATATAAGGGTCCCCATATAGCTAATGGAGAGCTTTCAAAAGTATTAAGCTGATTTAGAGTTAATTTTCTTTTAAACTGCCAACCCCTTTCCGACGCAACCATTATTATGTATCAAAGAAGTGATTGCATAATGTTTATTACAAAGCTTGCTGAGCAACTATCGCCAACACCACATTTCAAATCGGAACAGTCGCCTCCCAAAAAGGCCTCGTCACCTCGGGATTTGAAGACGATGCATCGACTTTTTTGCGCGACGTTATGAACTTCGACCCGTCAGGCCGCACGCGTAACAGGCAGACAAAAGAGGACAAACGATTACGCTTTAAGCCCCGCAAAAAGTTAACTCTTATGAAAGTACTGGATGAATGGCAAAGGGAGGACAAGAGCTGTGGAATAAAATGAAGTAAAGCCATTTTCGCAATGGTACCTCATTGACATATGAATGATCCAATTGGAAGACTGCAATGGAATAATACAAATAGAATAATGCAATAATTTGGT
>WURS02155814.1:0-21606 GCA_011762765.2 Rhinocypha anisoptera
CTACCACTCAGCATGGATTTCGAAAAAAGAGATCCACCCAATCAGCAGTCAATGAGGCTATAAGTTTCATTCTAACTACTGTTGATGATAAATTACATGCTCTAGGATTATTTGTAGATTTCTCTCAGGCATTTGATAATGTCAATCATCAACTTCTTTTGGCAAAACTTGAGAGATATGGCATCCACGGCATCTCTAATAATTGGATCCAGTCATACTTATCAAATAGATCTCAGAGTGTGCTCTTAAACATAAATGGTGCTAAATATCAGTCCTCTGCAAAAAATATCTATCGTGGTGTACCCCAGGGCTCAGTTCTTGGCCCTGTTTTGTTCCTGGTTCTCATTAATGATCTACCTAATAATCTATTGTTGACAAAGAATGACAAAGCGATCCTTTATGCAGATGATACTAATATCTTCATCTCATCACCCTCATTTCATAGCTCAGTTATGAAGAGTGAACGAACATTGCAACGCCTCAATCATTGGTGTTTAAATAACAGCCTGAAATTTAATGTTGACAAGTCCCAGTCTATGTACTTCTCATTGAACCTCTCCAAACAGAAGGTCCTGAACTTAAGTCTAAATGGCCATCAGCTCCGTCAAACACAAAATGTCAAGTTATTAGGAGTTAGTGTAACTGCTAATCTATCCTGGGAAGAACAGGTAGCAACTCTTCTTAATAAACTGTTACCTTATTCATTTCATCAGATTTTCTGTTAGTCTTGATGTTTTACTATCTGTCTACTTTGGATTATTTTATTCCTACATTGCACCTAATATAAAATTTTTGGGGGTCATCCCACTTTTCCGTAAAAATATTTCGTCTGCAAAAGAAAGCAGCCAGTCTAATGGTTTTTGCCCCATACAATGATCCTTGTCGTCCCATATTTAAGGCACTCAACATTCTCTCGGTCCCACATATCTTTATACTTTTTCTTGCTTCATATGTGAAATTCAACTACCATGAGTTTACCAAAAACTCAGATGTACATAATTATCATACACGCACTCAGAGTGCCATGCATCATGTGTATACTAGGACTCATTGGGGCCAAAAGTCTTGGGGATACATATATATAATAGACTGCCATGTGTGCTGACAAACATTGTCAGCACACACAATTTTAGACTAAGAGTTAAAAGCTTCCTGCTAGAGAAGCAATATTACTTTTTGTAATCTGTTAGTTTTTTTTGTACTCAATTATGACATTTTTTTTTCTCTCAGTGACGAATCCTATACCTTGTACTAGGTCTTTGGAAAATAAAATATTATTATTACTAAGTCCACTAAATGTATCATTTGCTTTAAGAATAAAGTAAACAATTGTTGGTGAAGTCCTTTTACACTTTGAATGAACTCTTAACTGAAAATCAAAGAAATAACTTAATGGTTACTGTCATTGTACATCACATGAGTGAATAATGGTTGTATTTTTTATTACTTCTTTTTTTTATCACTAAAATGTCTGTCTGTATTTCGGGTTATTTTGTGTTATGGATTTTGACAAATCCTATACCTGTATCTATGTATGGTTCTTAGATAATAAATTTATTATTATTATATTTGAATGGGAAATGCAAAAAAAATATTTGAAATACAAAATACATTCTTGTCATGTATTTGAAATACTAAGTACAAATTTATTCCAAATATGTACTGTCCTATCCTGTGCATAGGCAATGCATAAGTAACTAAAAATTAAATCACAAATAAAGGAGGCACTTCATCATTCCATCTAGAATATGCCTGTCAAATGATGAATGTTAATTTAAAATTTTTAACTACCAAAGTTTTGAGCTTGTGATACTCATAAATCTGTGAATATATAGTGGTAAACATGAAGTCTAGTTCAATTCAAGTTTTAACTTTGTTAATGGTGTCTATCATAGGTTGTCACCGCAGTTCCAGGCCCATTCACAAGCATTAATTATTCGAAGTCAGATGCATGGGCTGTTGGTGCAGTTGCATATGAGCTCTTTGGATCCAAGAACCCATTTTACTTGAGGGCTGATGGGCAGCGACCATTGTTGCGTAGTTCCACCTACTCTGAGGATGAACTTCCCACATTACCACCAACCGTACCGAGTGTCATATGCGCCCTTATAAGGAACCTCTTGCACCGTGATCCTTCAAAGGTATGGATGATGGCTTCATTGACTTAGAATTTCCAGATAATATTTTCCATTCATAGAATGGAATCTTTTTATTCACAGAATAGTTCTTCATCAGCTTTTTTACAATTATTGTGTTTGAGATAACCATGAAAAAGTAGTTCATAAAATGCAGTACATATTTCCACATTTCAACATATCATCTCAAAGACATAGTGTTGAGTGTCCATGGTCATCGGCTAGGACACACATGTCGGAATGATGAATTTTCAAAGTTTAAACTGTCATTCACTAGTAAAATAAAACATGATATTCTTCACAAAGTATATTTAAACCTAAGTTGTTAATTGTTAGGATTATGAAGAAGAGTCCATACTCTTAATATAAAGCTAGGTCAGTTTTATAAGATTTGAGGTATGATTCTGAAGTACTGTTGTGATTCATTTTCTATAGTTTAGTTTTCAAATGCATATCTTAAAAATAATTTTATTTTTCAAACAATTTTAGCGAATGAGTGCAGACATGGCCGCCAATGTATGTCAGCTCTTCCTTTGGGCACCAAAGTCGTGGATGGAAGGCAACAGTCCATCAAGCAATGAGGTATTTAGTTATGTCTGGCTTATGTCTGATTTTTAAGCTTATTGTTATCCGGACTTTTGTTCATAAATTGGTAATATTATGTTGATATATTGCATCTGGCTTAAATGTATGAGCACACTTTGTTTATTGTTTGCATTCTCATTTATTCATAACTATAAAGTTTTTCATGTTTAACCCTTTCGCTCCAAATGACCAATTTATCATCAATTTTCATAATCATCCCCCCAGATGACCTTTTTTTGGTCATTTTTTCCTTTATTTCATTATTCACTAATATGCAGGGGTTGCATACCATTTTAGGGCTCTGGTGCAAAAGGGTTAACTTGACTTGCACAAATTGTTATCAGTGAAAACAATTGAAATTAACAGAATATTACTAAACTTGAATCAATCTAGAAAACATTATTCTTAAACACTGATTTTTATCTTTGAGATATCAAATGAAAAACGTCTTTTCATTAGTCTTATAGATGTTATGATGATAAACTAATAAATATATATCTCTTGAACTGCTAATGAATCAACTTAGCCTTTCACACTTAAAAGAAAACCTTTTTGGGTTACATAGCACTGGACACAGCTCAATGTTGAGTGCACATGCTTCAAAAGTTTAACAAAATGCACCAGGGCAAAACACCACTCCCCCAAGGTTGATGCATCCAATTCCAGAGAATTCACTCCCCTCCATGGGTTCAGCTGATGCTCACCAGCTGTCGTCATCTGTCACTCCTGGGATGGCTGGTGGTCTGTGGTGGGCATCAACTGAACATAGCACATGTCCCAGGAGCAAAGCATACATGTCCCAACAATGTTGATAGTAAAAATCTAGGATTTCCAAGCATAAAAAACTGGGGTTGAATTATGTACAAGAGATGTGAAAAAATCATCTTTTTCCATGAGAAATGAGGATTGAGTTATATATGGGGTTGAACTATACATGAGTATATATAATATACATGGATTTCTATCACAATTCTTTCGTAGATTATTCACTTCCTGGTTGAATCTAAGGTAAACTTAATGTTTAAGAGGTCTGGAAATTTTTATGATGGCACCAAATTTGTATGTAGAAATATGTATTGCATGGTGCGTTACATTTGTAGGTTTTAAAGTAAACATACAAATGTCATGTAAAACGCCCTTATTTAAGAATAGAAGCTGAAAGATTTAATTGACTTCATGGATATCAACCCTTTAACTTTCTCAGAATATGTAAATAAGCTTTTTTGAACTCTCAGTGATTAATGATCAGATTTTCTGTTTTTCTCCTTAGCCATGTAGCTACTTAATTACCTCTAGATCTGCTGTACTGATATTCTTAACCTTCCTCTTGCCACTTGTCTTAGCAATGGCTTGCAGACTATCACATAGATTTAGAAGAAAATCATGCTACATTGTTTGTGGTTTTTTATGATTGTGAGAGTTCCATAAAATATTTGTGTCAACATTCAAATAATAAAAAGTATTTCTTTTTTATTAGTAAAAATTTGTCTGCCTCACCAACAAAAATAGATGGTACAAAAATACTTTGGCTTAGTACCTATTTGGTTTTTATTCACAGTGAAAAATTCAAGAACTTTCATCAACAATAATTTTGATATAATGTTGATTTTTGAGAAATTTGAGCTGTAAGTCCTTATTTTGGTTATGACTTTCCAAATAGCTAAACAACCATTCAAAAACATATTTGTATCCTAGTAGGTAACATTTGGAGTCATATAGTGAAAATTAATACTATTAAGTAATAAAATGGTTAAAAAATAAATTAATGAAACTATTAAGTAATGAAATGTGAAGACATACAATGAAATATTCCAACTGTCAAATGAAACTACTGATCGCTAATTTGTAATTTTTTTACTTTAAATTTAAATTAAGTATTAGTGTTGCAAAGCCAGGAATCCACCATCAAGAAACAAAGAGTCTTGATTTGTAGAAAATGGTAGAAAGGACCTCCTCAGAAACTATTACAAACTATCTTACAAAATAACTCCAGTCATAGCCAATGATGCCCTCCAGCATTACCAGTTACTAGCTTACAGTAGGCGATGACAATGTTTTTCAGGAAACACTATAATGAAACAGACTCAAAAAGAGTTTTAAATTATTTTTTGATAGAATTTTATCAACCAATGGCTGCTTAAAATTTAGATGGCATTAAGAGAATGACTGCAACACGTAGGTTAGATGAAAAACAGTGTTCATTGTAATTACCATATTTACCCGAATATAAGATGACTCTCCTTTTTCTGAGTCTAAATTTGGAAAATAAAATTCCTAGTTTTATATTATAGTAAATATGGTTTAAAAAAATATATAATAAATGTTTAATTACCTTATGTACCTGATTACAGCAGAAACCAGATTTTACACAACCCATAGGGACCTACATTGTCAGTTTCTCATAAAATCAAATTACCTATGTTAAAACGAAATAATGGCTAATTTTGATAAATGAACTATGAAATTATGATGCTTCATAATAAAATATGCCTTTTTTCACATGGAATTGTGCCTGTCTTGTGAGAAATTTACATTTTGATGAAGAAGATTCGTTGTTTTTGTAAAAGTTCATATTTTAAAGTGCACGCGTAGCATGTAAGACCATTTTTATAATTATTACACTCAAAATCATTTATAATTATACTTTTCTATAGAGCCCTAATTATGGTTGCTTCTTTGGTTTATTTCCTTTAATTTTTGACTAACCTAAACCACATATCAAGTTTTGCTGAACAATGTGCACTGGTGTGACAACTGCTCGCAGGAGAAAGTTTGTCACTCAGAACAGCTGTTGAGGCTCCCTCCCTCAGCTATTGTCCCTATGCTTCCTATCTTAAGGTCAGTCCCTTCTTCATAAGTGGTAGTTGTGGTATAGCATTTGACCTAAACAAGTACATACCTGTAACCCATGATTGAATAATGTGATGAGATATGTAAAATAATAATGTAAACTACTAAGTATTCAGGCAATAATTTGTTACCATTGAATTATGCAATAGTGTATCGAATTGCTTTAAATTCAATCATTAAAAATATTCATCTGGATACTGCTGAAGTTTCATTAAGTTCTGTTATTTTGTTTCATAAAACCAATTTAAAACTTACATCGGGAACCAAAATAGCCTTACATAAAACATCAAATTTACGTAATTTCAAATAGTAATGCCGTAAGAACACTTAAAAGACTAGAACCATATCGTTGTGAGCATAAAATCAAATTTTTCATAAAATCGTGATTCTACTTGAATATAAGACTAACCCACACTTTTCTGAGTCTAAATTTGGAAAAAAACCTTGTCTTATATTTGGGTAAATATGGTAAGTACATTTGCCATGAATCTTTGAAGGACTTAATAGGTTTCATCTTTATATTTTTATTTCTTTTGTATTGTTTGTCCATCTTATTTAATTAATGAGCACCATTGACCCAATTAGGCTTAACCTTGAGCAATGCAAATCTTTTCCAGGTTTTGCAGTGGCTTCTTTTCCTCACATCGAAATTGATCTGTGAGAGAGGTCTCTCTCTGGGTTCATATTCTCAGCGTCGTACGTTTCCTGAGTACCAGCTCATTTCAGCTTTCTTGGCCCGTGTCCAGCTGAGGAAAGTTCGTGAAGCGGTGACGTGGATGAGACAGCATAGTACAGATGACATTATTGCCACCAGTTGCAGTTCACTCTCACAAATTACCTCCCTGGATAGGCAATCATGCTCACTGTTGAAAAGTATCCCAGTTTCCACTCTAAATCCTTGAAAGACTGATCCTTCCTCCATAATTGTAAATTTTTTCTGGTTATTTTCATAAAGAACTTACATTATGAGATAACAGAATCTGGCAATGGAATGAATGATTTCAATTTAAAAAATCAATTCATTTTGTTAGTTCACTAGTCACTGATATGCTTAATTGCAAAAATCTGCACGGTAATTGTAAAGGATGTAGCTTTAAATTTTGCAACTCTGAGATAAATAAGCCCATAATTTTTTTACAGTATTGTTTGGCCCTTTTGATTCTGTTCTCTCATAATGAATTGATTTAAATTTCTTAATCAACTTGGAAACATGTATATATTTTTCTGTCTTGTGCACCAATAGTATTACCTTTTCGCCCATTCTTTTAAAAAATCTCTAAAAAGTGTAACGTTGTTAAGTTTTTTTCTAGTTAATTGAACCAATTTTGGCATGATAAATTTAATTATATGGATTACATGGAATGTGGTTGCAACTGATCTCATGCTGTACTTAAAATTAAGAATTTTTTGTTAGGTGTGTGTTCCATTTATTTTTAAAAATTCCCTTTCCATATAATTACACATACTGCTTTGATTTATTACTTTCATGACATTTATTACTTTCATGATTTATTACTTTATGAGACCAAGTACTTTTCTGAAACCTTTGGTAGTCTTTAACTTTCTACTTAGACCTCTGTCAAATTAATTAGTGGAACATCATGTAGTAGCTCACATAAATAAAGGGGATTACATATTCTTGATGTTTTATTCTTGTTCTTAGTGTTTGTACTAAAATACTTTTTCCTCAACTTAAGTATTATAATTTCCATCGTGGACCCGAAGAAGAATCGCATAGCATGAGACCTCAGACTGGCTAAAAGCGTGACTTGTGGCATACCACTTAGGCAAAAAAAAAAAAAATTAACACATGTGCAATACAAATTATTGTTCCTACTTTGTCTCGGTTGTCACTACATAGTTGATTGTGAATCAACTTTTAATAGCCCATTTAGTAGTGTACAGTTTCTGCTTCAATACCTGCCTCGCTGGGCCTCCTTCTAATCTTTCATCCTGCTGTCGCTTGGAAAAGAAGACGAATTTGTTGATGCTCAAAAGGGTTGGCTGATGGATACAAATATTTGCTGAGAACAATTTTTGCACCTTGTGTTAACATTTATCAGTGATTTCTTGATGTTTCCTTATTGAAAAGGAATCCAAATATACCCTGTTGAAATATTTTTCGTTCAAAATATTAAATATTGGTCCAGATATGAATAAACATTTGCCATTCCATATATTGTATGCTGGGCATTAAAGAAATTCGAAAAAGATAATGGATAAATCGGCGGTCTAAGTTACAGGATACAACTATTTCAGGTATAGTATAACATATTTTTATTTACCTTTCTAAATTGGATTGATATTCAATTTCAATAGGTAAAATAACCTTCCATTGGAGGAAATTCTCTAATATTTGGCAGAGAATGATGAGAATAGTTTAGATAAAATATTCCACTTCCTGATTTAAATATTCTCTTGGACAAAGACTCAACCCCTGAAGATTCAGGGGGACTGGTTGATAACTTGACAGGTCGTCAGTTGCGAAGTAATGTAGAGTTGATATTTCATGATGCTCAACCTTTAGAATTTGATGATGACATTTACCTGTGTGCACATGTCGGATACGAATCAAAAGAAACTTCTATGTATTGTCCCATATGCCAATTGACTCAGGAGCGAGACATCCAGATGAAGGCTCACTCGAGTATCAGCTGAGACTTGGATAAATAAGGATATTACAAATAAGCTTTTGGATGTTATTCCTGGGAAGGATTTCTCTGCAATCTGGGACGTTTAACCTATTACAATTTTTGACAAATCATGGATATTTTCCTTTGTTCTGTGTCCTCCAAGCATGCCATGTTCAAGAATTGGCCTGATCCATAGAGTTCTCTAGATGAAATGAGATTTTTTATAGCTAGGCTTTTTCAGGCTATAATGTTGCTCCCTCTAAACATAGTTATTGAGAAATGAGAAAGGAATCAGTTTATGCCAAATGCCATGAGAAGAAATCAATTTCTAGATGTGTCAATTTATCCATTACACAGATAAAACCTGATTCCAAATATAAGATGTATGCTGTGAAAATGTTTAGGATATTCTCTAAAAACCCTTAGGCTAGTGATTCACGGAACGTCAGCCTAAATCATTGCGTAGCTGTATCCATAATCCATAATATTAAAGGATGTTGATATACTTAATGTAGAATGAAAACAAAATGCTATTGTACAACATGTGATATAGGATTGTGCCTCAAATGTTTCATGCCATATTATAAAGAGTTAGATGATCATCAGCTATATATATAGATCTATGTAAATTTTTTATAGGTAAAACATAAGTCTAAAAAGACGTTCATGGTTACTAACAAAATAAATTAGAAAATACATGCTTAAACATATCAGGACACAATATACGATGAGGTCTATAATTATATTTAAATGATTAATTTTTTGTCATCAAAGTTCAAATGAATTAATATATACTATTATCTTCAAAGAATAATATGATTACTAAAGCACATCTATTAACCCTCATAAGAATATATGTCACAGCATTTTGAGTTTTTGTGATGTCCTCAAAACATTACTTTTCAAGATACTATTTTGAAATATTTAGTAGTCTATTATTTATTTAGGATCTCTGATGTGGTGAAAGGAAATAAGACAAAATAAATACATTTTAAAGTTATTAAATATTTCTCGAAAAGATCACGTAAATGATGCCTAGCGCACCCCTGGTGCAGTGGTATATTATATGTGGTTATGTTATTTTAATTGGTATTACCCTAAATAAATAGCAGATATTAATATAATACTATATTTGTATATCATGGAGATGACATCATTTAACATTTATTGCATAATAACAAATAAATTACTGTGGAAGTCCACGATAACGAGAGCTGATAAATGATGAAAAATCTCTCGTTATAGCCGACGGTCATTTAAATTCGCCTCTTTCAGCATTTATAACGGCACCAAAAGTAGGCGAAAACTAGCCATGAAGTAGATGTATCAATCCATCCCCAAACAGATTGAAAATAGATCTTTTCATTAAAAAGATTTTAAAATATTGTCACCAAAAGTCATGTACTCGTAACTAACGTCACTCATCGGTAGTGTCTTTGGCTACGTTTCGTGGACAATCATAGATAAGGTATGGCCTGCGGTTAACAATTACGATTCCATAAATAAGAGGAGGATCTAGAGATTGGTTTTCCTGTATTGTCTACAAGTCTAGCACACAGCTCCATATGTTCTTTTATTCCGATTGATCGGCTATAAGGACGAAATAGCACCAGGAAATGACTGGTGCACAGATTCCAAGATAAGTAATTCAGTCATTCCCCAGAAAAGTCTGTGGAATAAAGTTTACTGTGGAGGCCGTCACTTGGTGGAATTCCATGATAGAGTGATGTTTTTTTTTAAATAACTTATATTTCCACAAAAGAAACTTTCTGAATAGGTCAATAGGTTGCTTCATCGTTGGATACGTTTTACATATTTTCTGTGGTGACTATTTGCATTTCATCCATTCATTTTACCGTTGGTTAGTTTAAATACCTTTATATAAATTAGTTATTGGTTAATTTAGATTATGTTTTATGTAGAGTAGTTACGGATAGGAAGTTTTTAGAATTTCGGGTCATAAATATTGTAGTCCTGATTGAGGCATCTTAATACAGTCAGATGATACAAGTAAGATCTGGTGCTTTCCCGGCAAATGATGTGGATGAAGTTCTCTCGGGTTGACAACCGGGTCAAGGGCTCCATTGTGGTCAACGTTTCGACCCTCGAGTCGAGCGTCGAAACGTCGGCCACAATGGAGCTCTTAAACCCGTTGGGCATCCGAGAAAACTTCATAAAAAACATTCACCTGGAAAGTGCCAGATGCTACTTATTCACCGATTGCTTTGAAATGTTGACACAACGTTCCATTCGAATACGCGCGTGATTTTTACTTACTTTTAGATTTTTTGCTCACAATGAAAGTAGCAGCTGTTTGATACAATTATTTTCATGTAGCGGGTGATTGAAGATTCTCTCAATAAATCAATCATGGCTGGATAAATGGATTTTGAACAGATCGCGAGAAGATGATAGTCATAGACGGTCTTTCGTCCGGAATAAGAAGCGTCTCGTCTGTTATCGGTTCCTCTTTGTTTCCCCTATAAATTAAATACATTCATACTGCAGTCTACAGTAATCTTCGCCTCTTTGATGATAATGCGGTAGTATACAGAGAATCTCTGGTGAGGAGGATAGAGAGTCATTGTCGAAGGACCCAAATGCGATTAAAAAATGCTGTGAAATATGGGAGTTAGAATTAAATTCGAAAAAATGCGTGTCGGTGAACTTTTGGGGGAAGTCCAGAACACCGGAAAACTTTTACAACGTTGTGGGGAAAATATTATCGGAAAATTTGTGGAATAGCAAATAAAAAGGTAGTATTCATGAAAAGGGTACAGGGGGAAATGTAATGATACGGTAAAAGAGCGCCGTTACTTTTCATTATTTAGGCCCCATCTCGAATATGACTCAAGTGTATGGGACCCTCAGGAAACAGAATTGGTGTTGGAGTTAGATCAACTTCAGCGTACAGCTGCCAGATTTGTGACCAAATCCAAACCAAATGTGAAATCTTGTTATGACCAAGGTAGCAGTGTAACAAGCTTATTGGAGAAATTAGGTTGGGAACTGCTTGCTGAGCGTTGGTTAAAGTACAGGTTAAAATTAGGATACCGAATAGGAAGATGACCTTCAGTGAAGAAGTCAACTATATATTTCAAACCCTGACACACTACGGTAGATCAGATCACGTACGCAAAATATGAGAGATAGACTGTCGAACTGAAAGATATAAAACGCCATTGTTTACACGCACAATTAAAAACCAAAATAAATATGACCACAAGCTTGGAGATAATAGTTAGGTTATCTAGTGTATGTATATTACATTGAATTTTTTAAAAATTTAATTGATTTTGTTTCCGCATGACATGTATTTTTTTTGTCATTGAAATATTTGGATGCAAGTAGGTTCTCTGTATGTGAGTTATATCTAATATATGCATGTGGGAATGCATGCCTGGTGATAGCTCACTTACCCCCTGCCACACGCTTTTGCGGCGGCATGCAGTGTATTTCGTAGACGTAAATGTCAGCACGGAAGTAGTGGGTACAGGTGGGTAAATAACGTCCAGTGCCTGAACATTGCTCAAGCCGGAGCGCGTGCTTCTTAACAGCTGAGGTCACATAGCACTTTTAAATTGAATTTACATTGATTTTGTTATATTTTCTATTTGATTTAATTATTTCGTGTGATATTGCGTTGGATTTGACGTGTGTCGATTACCATAGCTTATATTTCGTATAGTAGTGTGACGTCTTTTGTTTTGTTGTTATTGATGTTGTGTCAAAGTAAATAATTAATTATTAATAGTTTGTTTGTTTAGTTGTTATGTACGGAAGAGAGGGGGATTAGTGAGGCAGAAAGAGATCATCAAAAGACTTAAATTGCAAAGTTTGCTGTGGTTTTTGGCTTACTCCCGAAGAGGAGGGTTGTACAAAGAAGTCTGACGTTACAGTAGTGTATGAATATATATATATATATGCAGTATATATATATATATATATATATATATAAGTATATATGCAGGGTTCTCTCAGTTGATAACGGTGACGGTGGCTATCGAAATATATGTACATAGTAAGTTCTTCTTTTTTAAGTGTTCCTATCTCAAGCTCTTGTGTGTTGTAAGGTATAACTAGTTGATACTATGATTGTTTAAAAGAGAACTTCTAGAAGAGTCGGATTTGCGTATGTTTAATTATGAAATGGTTTTGGAAATCTAAAGATTTTGGTTACTGATTGGGTATTAATCTACATTATTTTCCACATTTTAATTATAAGCTTATGAAACTAATGTTTGATATGAATGAATAAGGTAAACTCGTAACAGAACATAAAGAAAACTTAGCTGAAAAATTTGGTTAATCAGACGTGTATTTATCACATCGTGAAATTCTAATACAAAAAACTGGCAAATTTTCTCGCCATTTATGAACTGTCTTTAATTAGGCATTATAAAGTTTCCATCACTGCTCTCAATTTTTGCTATTAGGTGATTCAATCCGTTTTAGCTAGATCTTAATTAATTATGCACATTTTATCAACGATATATTGTTGTTTATTCTCCTTAATTCTGATATTAGGTATTACATTATGCAAAACCATGATAGTGAACTTGGAATTGATTTAGTAAAAAAGTATTTGGTTGTTATTATGTGGTATAATTTCCAAATAATTATAATAGTAAAATACATTTTTACAATAACAAAGTCCAGTAATATACCTATTCTGTAAACAACTTGTTTACTGGTTGAAAAGTCACGTAATAACAAACCGTCAATCTGTCATCGAATTTTCAACCTATTAAATCATTAACGTTCCACAATTTCCGCTCAATCGATCGGCGTTCTTAACCTAAGACCATTTTTTAGAGAAATGCTTTAGGGCTATGGATGACTATCAAGAATTTGATGCTGATCAAGTAATTGTCGATCAATATGAAGTCGGTGAAACCGGCCCTTAGAGTTTCAAACCCCAACCTTATTTCATCAGTGTATGATTATTCACTTTTTCAATAATAACACTATTTTCAAATAGTATTTTGAAATGTAAACAGCACTATTGTAAAAGAGTTTCTACTTTGGCTATTTTTATCGACGCTTTGTTTATTTTAATATATTTATATTTAATAAGATTTTTACATTTACTCTTTAAAAACACGCTTTACGTAGTTATTCTTTCTTATTATCTACGATGGTAAAAAGTTTTACTCAGAATAAAAAATAACAGCTGCAGAAATTGTCTGGGTTTACTGCTATTAATTTTGCATTTCTTTCTAGATTAATACAATTTTTTCCATTAGTGGAAAAATCTATTCGTTTGGAAACTTAGGCAAGTAATGATATGTAAGATTATGTTAAAATCTCTTATTGATAAAGTAATAAGTACGCGAATCATTCATACCCTCCAAAATTCCGCTGTTATATCTGTACATTTTTATTTCCTTAAAAAAACTAAATTATACTGCATTACATTTGACGTGAGTAAATGGTTTCCGGGTTTTTGTAATAGTGGTCTCTTTAAAAACTGTCCTGAAAAAGAAAGACTAAGAGCACAAAAAAATGAAGTCTTCTCGATACCTATTTTGGACATTATACGCAAGAGCAGTAACACCCATTTCTTGTTCTCTTCTTTACAGGAAAGAACACCTGGTGTAGTCCACTCTAGTTCAACTGAGGATTATCAGTGTTATGCTCTTTTGTTTGTGCCTCGCATTGTGGTGGCTCTTGAAGTGCTACTCCATTCTATGAAGAGTGCTGTGTGTGTTTATGCCGCGTTGTAAGAAGTGAAAAGTTTTTAGTGTGTATGATTGAAAGATTTGTAATGTTTGCCTATTTGTGTGAAGGGTTATGGGTTAGGTCTGTTCGTTGACAGGTGAAAGTCTCTCTCTTTTACTTTTTCTTCTTCCTCCCGCCCCCAAAACTTCTCTTTCTCTCTTCCCCTTCTACCTCCTGCCCACTCTCTCCTCCTCTATCTCTCTCTTCATCAATTAGGCATTTTCTCTCCTCTGTGCGTTTTGTCTTGAGCCTCGAGGAATAGGGAAGAAAAGTGATGGATTTTCCCTTGTCTGTTTGTGAGGAATTTTCAACCGTTTTGGAATGGAGACTGGAGGATTCCTCAAGTAAGGTAATCATATCTCTTTCAATGCTATTTTACTTTCTTGGTTCCAGGCTATATGTTGTCACCAAGAAACCACTTCGGGGCGTATGTTGGTGATATGTGGCGCGCGGCACTAGGAATGCCAATATATCTGCCGTACTCACCTCTTCTTGATTTGTGAATAGTGATTATTTTTTTAAAATTTGACTTTCATGGGCGTAGGAAAAGAGCCCTCTTACATTTTTCTAATAAATAAAACATTTCATGCTCTAACCAGTTCCGCTGTGTTACTCAACGTTCGAGTCCTTTCAAGACTTGAAAATTGTGCAGTACACGGTAACCAGACTGAATTTAAAAATATTTATCAACTGGAAAGTTTCTAATGTTTTTTTCCTACTACTATGGTACACTGTCTTACTTTCTAACACATCACATTGATTCTGTATCGAATTTCATGGAAGTAAAGACATTAATAATCCTGATTGACAGGCATGCCAGTAGAACTTATAACACCCTATCCAATAATTTCGGCATGTAGGTATATTCAACGTTGGTATTTAAGATTGTATTATTCATATTCATAAATATTCCGCACTCATTATTATAATCCACATGATAGTTGCTCTGATATCTCAGGTCAGGCTCCGCTACCCCTCGGGGCTAGCCACGGCCACCGAGATCCACAGTGAGGTTATCTGTGGTCGTGGGCTAGGGCACTATCTACTCGTGGCTTCGCTGTTACAGGCATGGCCCCACTATATTCCACTAGAAATTTACTTTATTTTCTGAGAATAAAACAAGTTTCTAGTGGAGTTCAAGTGGTTTCTTGGATACTTCTGTACAAAAGTGTAATACTCGTAGCACGACTAGTGTTTCGACTAATACAGGCTTAGTCAGTCAGAACTATAAAATTGTTTCCATATCAAAATTCTGATGACTTATTGAATATTGAAATGTTTATAATCGACGCGAATCGTAAATATTTTGGTTTTGAGCCGATTATGGAATACTAATCTATTTTAAGATGTGATATTTTTAACTTTGACCCAAAATTTCAAATCCTTAGAACGTTACTGGTGTATAATCCGAGATTTAGTTCTGTCAGAAAATTTATCTTGTACCAGTTTATAACGTACCCCCTTCTAGTATTTTCCGAATGAATGACCATAAATGAATCTGAGTTAATTTTGAATCGATTAAATTCCGTATGAAAACAATTAAGGTCTATGAGATACCCTGCAAGCCGCCTCCAGGGTGGTTTGCTTAATATTGAACTTGATATGTTTAAGCTGGGACATGGGAAGTTGGTTATAGGGCTTACAGTTGAGACTTTTTAAAATGTTCACTAATTCTCCAAAATATCGGTTAATTTACACTACTTAATTCCATTTCAGCTGGCAACGCTGGACGGCGGACAAGAAATGACCGCAGCAAAGGTAGGGATCGTCCCAGGGGCGTACCCTTAATAAAAAGTAACTGTGCGTGCTCGTCAAAATAAAGTTATTATTTTTTTAATTTGTACTGATTTTGGCTGATTTCACTTTTTTTACTTACTTTAAACAATTCAATCATAAAAAAGGCCAAACATCTCTCTTGACATACTCAACATAAGTAATCTTTGTTCTCTTATAAACTGAGATAATTTGTAGTTTCCCTCTTTGTAATTTCTCCAAATCACGCCATTTGGAATCATACTTTTTAATTGAAATATTTTGGGTACGCTCTTGGATTAAAATCTCCTCCCCCACCAATACCCGTTCTATTTCAGGTTCCAAGCTTATGTGCTTGCCCCTTTTAAACTAAGTTTTTCTTCTCCTCGTACCTCAGTGGGTAGGAACATCGAGCTAAACACTGGAAAATTTTCAACAACGCTCCAGACGATAAACAAACGTCGTTACCTTAAGCGATATAGGTCACGTTACCCCATACGAAAACTCAACTTTAGTGTGTAGAACTTAAGAGTATTCTTCACTAAGCGTGGGGATATATACTTACCGTAGGTCGAAAATATAGGAAAAGGCGGAAAGCGATTTTTGAAAATTCTTTTATATCACAGATTGTTCAAGAACCATTCCAGGTTAAATAAATTTAACCTTATTACTTTAACGAATTTTTAAGCAATACCCACGAGGTATTACCCACGATGAACCTATTGACTTTATCTAGCATTAGTCTAAGTTATTTTAAAGAGATTTTTATGTATTTATACGATGGAGTATAAGCTATTTCTCTCCCACTTTATACCAATCCACCTAATCTATGTGTATGCTATTTAACATTATAAGCCACAGATGTGAGCATCTTTGGATGATTTACCAGAAAGTTTCAGGGGTGTGTCACGCAATGAAGAATGAAGAGGTAACCTCGACTGCACTCCCTTTCCTGATGGAAGCGGTACCACCACCTGGTTATGAGAATATACCAATCGGCGAAAATATATAAGGTAAATATTACGCCATATCATGCGAGTAGCTAATCCAGTAGGGGGAATTACCACACTCATTCATCCATGTACGCTTTGATCGTAAAGCAATATTGTAGTTTTCTAATTTAAGAAGGTTGAATTGAGTCAGCTTCCCTGGAAATAAACGAAAGATTTCCAAAACAGTTCAAAACCTTCTAAAGACTGGGTCACTTAATCTACCATTGGTAATGAATGCTGAATGTATAAGTTATATTCGCGCAGCCAAGAGGAATTCCTATTGCCGTGCATGGAAATTGATTGATCAGGGATATTACAGAATTCCAATTACATATTTTAACATTGTAATTATATATATTCGAATAAACACCAGATAACTAACCTATAATGATGGTATTCCCTTTCCTCTTCGTACAGCTTGGATGAGGGTAGTGTAAAAGTTCACGATCTTGGGTTCGTGAAACTCATTAGTGGGTGGGTCTCAAGGGTTTCATAAAAGTTGCATATGGCCCTTTACAAAAAAAATAAATAACGCCTCTATTCTCTATACAAACCTTTCTCTTGTACCATAATAAAATTTTCTTTTGAAATAAATGAAAGGAAAGATACGCTGCCACTGCTATTAACACCAATAATGATGATCTTCATTGGTAGTAGTAGTAGTATTTTAGTTTATAGGGTGCTTCGACGGCTTTGATCATTTCGACACCTCTTCAACTAATAGTAAATTACTCATCTGGATAAACACAACAACCATGCCCTGGGCGGGATTCGAACCCGCGACCTTTGGGTTAGCCGGCGAGCACGCTACCCACCAACTCCTGTTGTCGTTCCCCGAATCATTCCATTTTTTGTAACTCTATCCCAAAATTTTTCCAATACTTGAATAATGTGTATAGTGTGATAATATAAATTGTACCACTCCTAGATGAATTTTAGTATTTGATTACTCGCTCAGAAAGATATTAACAATAACGATTAATATCCAATAAATTCAATAATGGCGAAATATTTCAGAAAGTACAAACAGTGAAAAAAATGCAAAAAATGTGGTTCTGAGATAATCTGTTAGTAAAAATAAATTTCTTGTTTTCGATGCGTAGTTTCATATGCATTAATAAAAATTAATATACGACTCTAGTCAAGTATATTTGCAAAAAAAGCCTAAGATTGGTACTCGGGAATCTGTTAATCATCTCTGCGGTTAATCATACAGTTATTTCTATTTATAATCAATGTCTATAGTCAACAATATTTTTAATCCTTGAAAGCTAGCAAAAAAATCTTAACGATAATTACAATCATAGTGAAATTTATATATTTTTCCAATCGTCGGTGCCCGATTAACATTTTCACTATCTAGTCATTACAGTCGATTACATTCGATCAAGTCATTACAGACGATTTAAAAATACGTCCATTCTATTACATTACATGTATACAAACAATAATGGAATAACAAAACTAAAAATGAAATATTGGGAAGAATACGCCTATTTATTGTTAGGGTGCACACACAGGAATTTAGCCTAAGAAAAAACCGGTCATGCAATTTTGAAGTACTTAAAGCGAAATACAAATAAAGCTAACACACTTTTAACATGCTATCATATGTACTATCGAACTAATATTCCAGTTTCTTTGTTTATATAATGTGTTAAATAAGCCTAAAGAAATATTTTCTTCAGTAATCATAAACCGAATAGACTTAGGCGTGAGAACAACAGAACAACATAAATTAGTACGAGTCCACTTAAATCATTTATAATTAGGCCATAGGTGTTTTGACCAATTAAGGTCAATTGAGAGTAAGTTTAATAGGAAATGAACGAATCTATAAAATATAAACTGGCAATGAAATATCACTCCAGTAAGTTCTGGCCCCATTTAATTAATTTTAACGATATTTCATCTTGATTTCACCGTCTCTCTTCATGAGACACTAAATTTATTTC
Organism: Rhinocypha anisoptera; assembly: GCA_011762765.2. Classification (NCBI taxonomy): domain Eukaryota; kingdom Metazoa; phylum Arthropoda; class Insecta; order Odonata; family Chlorocyphidae; genus Rhinocypha; species Rhinocypha anisoptera. The sequence continues at coordinate 18,624 of WURS02155814.1, forward strand.
AGTTCGCGGCGAAAATTCACGTAGATAGTAACTACCATTCACCCTTCACAGTAAAATCTCAATTGTATGCGATATCATCTGCCAATTTCGTTATTCACAAATTTTGATTAAATTGCGTTATATTTGGCATCATGCACATATATAATCAGATAATCTTTAGTTATATCGTGAAACGAGTTCGATATTTAAAATAAAATTGCGAATTATTTTCTTAGCTTTCAAAGAAGTTGCCTCTCCGTAAGAAGTATGTCCTCCGTGAGAAGCGTTTGGGTACTCTTTTTCGTCCGACGAGGCACACGACGTCCACCCAGCACAAAGTCAACGCATAAAATGACAGGTATGAAGAGCTTAAATATGATTGGCTGGTCAAATTTCAAATTCTGCTTTCCCATTGGCTTATGCACTACCAGAACTGTTTGTAATGAACGAAAATTATTCTATTATTAAAAACTTCGTGCATTTAATGTACATAAATATATACATTATTTATAATATATAACAATGGCATATAATATATCTATAAAACTATAATATGCGGCGCTACGTATTCTTGCAAGGAAGAGCGAAGTCGTCAGAGTAACTGCTCGATGTGACGTCAGAGAGGCGATGGGTTCGTAGTGTATACGTGTTAGAAAATGAGAGCATGAAAATATTTGAGAAATTTGAAAAGAAGCTGCTTTTTTTTAAATGGTATTTTATTTGTGCACAATACGATTTCCAAGATGAGTAAGAACTAAATGTATTATTTTTTATTATAATATCATATTAGATGTAACGTTACATTCGTTCCACTGTATAATATTAAGCCGTTGCGATACTAAGTAGAAATATAGCCATGATATATAAAATATATTTAACAATTATGCAGTAACGATTGCCCAAACCGTCCCACCTGACGTCAAAAATCGGCGATTTACTCCGGCGAAGACATGTGGCGTATTATCTGTGGTATCTGTAAAACTGTGGGGTATTATCATTTAATTTTGGTAAAAAAGTCAATTAATCACTTATCAGTGATTTATTTTAAAATAATCAACTGTGACATGTACTATTTAAAAATTCAGTTTTTAAGCATTACAAGGAATCCTTTGCTCCACACCATGATTTATGTAAGTCATATTGGAAAAAAAACCAACAGAAAACGCACTCTTGGAGGATTGAGTCGGAATTCAACTTCAACATGATTTGCAAATAATGTACTGAATATATTTCAGAGAGTAAGAGTAGTATTAAAAGGCGGAGTTCTCAAATTTAAAGATTTATGTTTGCTGTAATCAAAAAATCAAATAGCGACAGTAAAATATTAAATTGTAGGTAAAAGTACCGCTAGAAATAATGGTTACAAATAATTATCTTCTGCTAACCCGTTACAACGAGCCTTATCCCAATCCACTGCTCTCTCTCCCAGATTCCTGCACCCGAATCTAAATGGGTGAGATTACCCTTCAGTAATAATCTTAACCGTGTCACTCTTGGCGAATTGTTATTTAATTCTAAGGACAAGCTGGATATTGCTTACAAAATTTGCATTTACCTACTGCATTGTGACACTCCTGGGTGCGACTGCTTTTATAATTGGCAAGCGGGAATGAAAATGAGTGTAACAATGTCCTAACATTTAAAACTTTTGTGAATCTTCATAACAAATCCATGTTTTCCAAAAATCTTATTGACGAGGATCACTTCCAGTTTTTCTCCTAAAGTTTTATATGATACTGACAAGGGTTTGGAACTGAATCATTTTGGACAATTGTGAAATTATGTCGCACCATAATTAATATTCTTGTCGACAACCTTATCAATTACCAGCCACCTTCATTCTCACCCCACTCCCTTTCCCTTGCTCCCTGTTCTATTCCCCCCACCCCCGTAACTCGATTAGTCACCTTTGAATCTGACATCACTTGAGGTTTCCACTTTCTTTCCAATAAGTTCCCTCCCCCACCCACCCCAGCAATATTCATCCTCTATTCAACCTTTTTTGCTGAACCGTCCCCCACCACTTACCACTCGTTTTATTCTATAAATAGACACTGAAATGCTCTTACACATCCTCCCCCTTTCATGAGGTATTAATAGACATTCGTCCCACATTCTGTATTTTAAGACTACTCTTGGGGATGAACTTGTCAGGTCGCAACCGGACGATATTATAGAACAAAACCAAGCACTTTATATTTTTCGAAATATTTATCAAAGTCAACTTGCTTGCTATTGAGTTTGTTGAAGTTGGTGGTGATCCCTTGTTCGTGATATCGTATACGTGATCACATCTACCGTGGTATGATAATATAATATAATAGCTTGTGGCATATATTTTTAACTTCTTCGTGGAATTCCTCTTCCCGAAATCTGCATAATAAATTTAACCTGCGTTTCAACCTACGCTCAGCAAGTGGTCCCCGACAAAATATCTCCATTAATCTTGTTACATTGTTAAATTGGTCGTATCATACTTTCACAAATAGAGCAGCTCTACACAGCATTCGATCTAACTCCAAAACTAATCTTTCCTAATGTGGATCCCACACACAATAGTTTTTTCAGGAATCGGTTTTATCAATGAAAAATAACGGCAGGGCAATTAGAATATAGAATTTTGAATGTATTTTTCATATTGTAGGTGACATTGTGATGTCGAATTTCTTCAAAGGTCAAAACCACGTGCTTTTTACCCCTGGCGATGTAACGAAAGTCTTGCTCAATCGAGGTTAGTTCGTGACCGTTTAGGCGTGGAAGTGATAGAGCTAGGATAACGCCAAGGCAGTGGGAGAAATGCTACGCGCCCGCCTACGAAACTCTGTGCTCGTCATTAGTGAACCCTCCCCCTTTATACCCATTAAACCACCTTGTTCGTTTAACGTTATGCTTTACTTGAAGAAGCGACCCACGGGGTAGTGCATAATCCACACTTCACCCCCCCCGCCGCCCCCTCCCCCACCGTACCACGCTCCTCCCCCCACCCGCTCAGGGCTGCCTGCGC
>WURS02155922.1:0-21599 GCA_011762765.2 Rhinocypha anisoptera
TTTACTCAACATGTTAAAATTCCACCACATCACGCCTGAAACTTCGATCTTTTTTGATACTTGGGCGTCGGACTTTGAGGGTGCAGAGTAACCGGATGTAACCGTTTTCATTCATCCTTATCAACTTGCAGGCCACTCCTGGTCCCCGCATCCTCCCAAAACCCTGGTTCTTTGACTTATATTTTTCCTTGATGTCACGGTATGGACATGAGGGAATTGAGTAACTGGAGTTTTCAGCCCCAAGGTAGGTTCTCTAGGTGAGAGTAGAGTACCCGTTATGCTACGTCTTAGTGCACGTGAAATTCAAACATAGTATAAGGGGGTCAGTTTGCTTTCCCATAGCCTTTATTAGGTTTGCTTGGAATATATCTCGAAAATAAATCGCAATAGGCTTGGGCGGAGTTGTTCGTATTCTTTAACTGGTTTTGAATCCGGACCCACATTCTGTATACACCCACCGGCCTACGACGACCTCCGGAATTTAATGAGGAACTCATAAGTTCTTTAAGGAGCGTAAAGATTTGTGAGCTCTTCTTCTGTTGGGATATTCTACTGTTAGATATTCCTAGTTATCTAATTCTTTTATTTCTTCCTAATCTTCACAACAGTGTTCATATTTATCGTAGCAATTAATCAGGAAAGTGAAAATAGAAAAGTCACCAACTCAGAAGAGAGAGATTGAGGAAATGATAGCTGACCTCGTGTTAGGACCACCATCACCGCCCATGTGCCTATCACCCTGACAGATTCTATTATTTTCTTGTGCCCCTTTCAAACTAAACCCAACAATTTCCATTCTCATCCCTGACTAGCTTTCCCCTGTCTGAGAAGCCAATTCTTGCTGAAAAAGCTTTTCAACTTCTATCATCCAGGCCTTCATAATCAGAAGCACTCACTAGTAGCGTACATGAGTAACCCCCTGGATATTTTCCAAATAAATTTTCCGTAGAAATACCTCATATGGAATTCCACGGACTTTAGCCCGATGGAAATGTTTTAAGTGGGATACCATAGAGTTCCATAATATCATTCTTCGTGAATTTTTTTTTAATTGGACAGATGCAATTTCCATTTAACATTTCAGAATTAAATTTCACAGATATCTGTTATAAAGTAACCTGCAAAAATTAAACATTACCAAAGGATAGCGCTAAAATACAGGTGCCCATATATAAAAGGCATATATATATATATATATATACATATTAACTTTTTATAGAAAACTGACTTCGTAAACCTTGTCCTTCAAAACATCTTGCTTTGAATAAGAATTTTTAATTTCTTAATATCACCAACTTTTGCTGATGAGGAAGTGGATAACATCGATCTTTCCCGTCAGAAGGATGTCATTAGCAAATAACCTGATTTGAACCCAAAGCCAGTTTGAGACTTAGTTGTTAAAATAAAAGTAGAAAAATCGTGTGATGAATTTAAAAAAAACCTACCCAAAAATCTTAATTTGAGTGAAATAAACTGATATATTTATCATATCAGTAATCTGTTAAATAATTATGATTTACACACATTCATGGACTCCTGGGGTAAAACACACAACTGGTATGGTTTATTTGGTATATAACTCACTGCGAGTCAAATTTAGTTAAAAGTATATTTGTAATGTATGATGAGAAGGTAAAATTCATTTTTTGACCGTTGCTTATGATATTTTGTGGGAATATAGGATGGTAAGAAATCAATTTCGATTTTTGTAATAGATATTGTCGCAAAACTTATAAAAGGTTGACGAGATTGAAAAGGCGATGTCACTGAGGTATTGGGCGAGTTAGGGGCTTTCTGTTCCAAGTTTAATATTTAGCCCAAATTCAATATACAATTCCGACGCAGCAAGATTTTCCGACGGTCTAAAAAGATAAAATCTCTCATTATTGTTGCAGGTAAGATGATAAAAATAAATTCAGAGAGGGAAAGAGAGACTGTAGGTAAACTTGGTTTAAGTCCCACTTCCCATGTGTAATTAGAGTATATTATAGGCATGATATTAGCCAAAAAAAGAGCTTAAAAATATAGGCGGCGTTCACGTACGTACTTTTTGCGTATTACTTCAAATTTTCAGTGACAAATGCTAAATTCTCATAGCTTTTTTGTGTACTCGGATGTGAGAGTAAACGTGTGAAATTGAGTTTTTTTTAAGGAAACACTTTCACAATTTATTTCTTACGTTGTGGGGCAATTGAAAACCAGCGAAGTGAATAATTTCATTTTTTCTACTAATTTCAACATAAGAATTTTGCGGCCGATGATGGTTGCAGAAAAAAAAGCTGAAGTTGCTGTAGAAAGTCTAAACCTTAAGAGAATGGGACAAAAGTTGTTTATACAACTTGTGGGATTTACGGCATTGAAAATAATGGTTAATACTCGTCGTTAGTTATTTAATGTACAAGATGATATTCAGTGGGTGGATCGCATATCGTGGATATCGTAATAATAACCTGAGGGTTATTATTCTTTGACATGATATGTAATCATTTTTGCATTCCCATAGTTTTTCTCCCTGTGAAAGCATCTATATCTATCAAATATTCTGCAAGCCGCCAAGCTAACACCAAGCAGACATAAGTACACTCTTGCATATATTCAAAAATATTCACCATACAGGAAACTGCTAACATGCAGACATCCGGTACCAGAACAATATTAATATCATGCGGAAACTAAGTCGATTTACATTCATTTAACTGCTATGCAAGATACATACAGAGTATGTGCACTACCTTACTTAACAAACCCCGCCGTGCCGGTAATAATTCTTAGTTTTATTTTTCTCTTTTTTAAGTCTAATCTTACGAGGAAAAATTGTGTTTACATCTATCATTTCTACAATCTGTCTCTCTGATGTAACGCACGTGGTTTGATCTACTATGTCGGCACGGGGTTTAAAATATCAAGTCTGTCATCAAAGAAGATACAAATTATTTTATTTGTTTCATGAATCAGATAATTTATTTTCTAGGCTCTATTCTTACGTGGCTGTGTCTGATCCACCGCAGGTATTTCCTTCAAGAAAACTTCGAATGCATTCTGCGTGTTGACGCTTAGGGATACAGAATTGTTAACAGTAGAGGAATTTTGCGTAAATTTTGTTAACCAACAGGAGTCACTCTTCTTTGCTGTCGATTCTATAATTTTTAATGTCACATAAATGTCTAACCAAGCTTATAAAATTACCCCTTGTAACCTATTCAATATACATTTATGCTCCGGTAAGCAGTTGGAAGGCAAATTTAAGTTCGAGGTGACAGGTAAACGGACCTGTAATAAAGGTGGAGCACGGCCCGCTTCAACCTATTGCTCTCGTGTGACAGCGTTTTGAATTTTATTTGCTTCGATTGCCCGTTTGCCCGGCGCGTTCCGCGGCGTCTTTTGATAGAACCGAATGATAGTCACGAGATGGCGCCACGGGGCCCTCGTTTCTTTCATTCCGTGGCGGGAAACCGGTTTTCGGTCCCCCTGGATTACGGCTGACCAGTGTGTAAAGGTCTCGAGTCGGCGACGGTGCCGTTTGTTTAAAGGCCATGTCCCGCACAACGGATCGCGTGATGACAAACCTGATAAAATTCCCCGCTCGACCAAATCCTTTTCTCCCCCCCTTGTTGCTTTAGGAATATGGTCCCAGCGAGTGGTAATAGTGGATGCATTTTCACCGGTTCTCTGCTTCTCTCTTCTCCTTCTTTCTCTATCTCTATCTCCCGTCGTCTCCTTGATATTCCGCATGCCTCGTATGGTCTGGGGGCAGTGTTGGATCTCGATTTTCTAACTTGTTCAGACCGCTGCATGGAGATCAGTCGTATTTTCCGTTAGAAAACTATAAAGGCTTCTGGAAGAGTGGATGGAGTAAATGATGACGATGATGAGGGGTAATCTACCGGTTAAGTCAGGTTTTTGATGAGTGTGAGCTTGGGTTTCCAGCATAACATCTAACTATAATCCCTCTTCAAATCTGCGTACTCCCTTCCCCCTATCACTCTGTCCAAAATCCCTATTCTCTCTTCCTACCCCTACCCCGCCTACCCAACATTTTACCCTCTATTACAACCTTCAACAACCCGTATGAAATGGTTTCAGCCTTTACTTGGTGGAATTTTTCCATCACGGCGTGGCATCATCAGGTGGTGAAACCTGGGTCGTGAAAATAAAGTGTATTTATGTGGAATTGCTGTGAAATTATTTCCCAATCTTCTACGATGGAAAAATTCCACCAAGTTAAGGCTGAAACCATTTCATATATACCTTCATGTAAATCCTAAAAATGAGAATGGGGATTTATCGCTGAAGAACCTGTTGATCTTATCAGATGAAGAATAGTGTTACAGGGAAACACCGACAGATAGTATAAATTTTTAGTAAACAAAATACTACGGTGAGAGTATTCAACTATTTTAAAATGGCAAGCTTATGGTGACGTTTGGTTCATGAAATTTCATCATTTATTCCTAAATTATTTATAAACGTTTATTTTCAGTGTAACCTACTTATACCGATTTGTTGCCTCCACTTTACGAACCGATGAAGAAGGTTTGTGTCAACTTTTCAAATAAAATTACCATATAATTTCACTGGTGTTATGACTTGGTTCTATAATTAAAATTTTTCAGATAAGCTTTCTATTCACAGAAAAATGCCACTTGTTCGGAATAAAAGATAAATTACCGTGAATGTAATTAATTCAGTGGATGTAACAGGCGTAATTGTGCTTCATTCAGACTCATGAAATTTATCTTAGCGTAGTAAGTTATCATTCAAGTTTTATGCATTTGATGGACTAGGACTTTATGTATGTAGGCGACTAAATTTTCAGAAAGTTTAGGTGGCACGTTTTTACTTTCATAGTTTAGGATTAGAAAGCAGTTATTTTTAATTGTAAAATTAAAGTGATATTTTAAAATGAATCGTGTAACACCCGGACGTTTCGGTTCTTGAATATTATGGTGCTGTGAGATGTTCGACAAATGCGTTTTTCATTCCTTCAATTTCTCCTTCAAAGAACCTGGTATGTGTTAACAAAAGAGTTTCAATCGAAGAATTCATCCGAGTTTCAAGAGAAGAATTTAATCATCCCCATATTTCGAAACAGACATTTCATTATTTCCTTAAATCGGCATTAAGTGTGTGTTTGACGCATAAAATTGCGATGACGAAGTTTAGTATTGTATTATCAGTAGACCAAGTATTGAATTATTGCTCATTTCAACGAATTCAGTCGTCAGGTTCGACGAAATCTTTGAAAAGAGTAGAGGGGAGTGGATTGTGAGAGAAAGTAATAGGATAAAAAAGCGATTGTCATGATGAAACCTATTACTATATCCCGGATGTAACTATACAATTGTGTTCCCAAAAGTGAATTCCTGAGAAACGGTAACGACTGACATAAAAAATCAACAGTATATACAGATAGAATATAATAGGATACTGATAGGATAACAACAGATAGCATGCTGCCAATAGTTTCGACTCCCATAGCTACTTAGCAAAATGCACAGTCATTTACGTTAATATTTTTAAAATCTTGAATTTTTCCAGATATTAAAAGAATAAATCAACAAAAAAACAACTCATTTCGGATTTAAAATATGCTGTGCTCTGCTCAAGAATGTCCTTAATGTAATTTTCGTGTTTCTTATAATGTGCCCACCATGTTCTTACTATTTTTTAGCTAATAAGTTTCATTTGGAATTTTTTTAACCATATTAGTCCACAAAGTTAGGGCTTCGAGGCCTTACGAAAGGGGATTTTAAATTGTATTCTGCTTGGTTGCCACATGGAGAGCCACGTTCAGTACGCCGTTTTCCATGTGTCGTTAAACTGCGGGGTCTCTTAAGCAGTTTTTTTTGGCGCAGAAGGTTTGTTCGACGCTTTTAGATAGCGGGTCTCAACGTCAGTCTTACCTCTCCCGTACTCGTTTACATTTAGACCCCTCCTTCTTACGAATGACTCGAGTAAATTCGCTAGTCTTGCTGCTTCCACGAAGGCTACCGCTACATATATATGCATAAATTATTCGTAGCGGATGGCGGAGATAATTATTTCTTTGGTAGTGGCTCAAGGAAAAGGCAAAATTCCAATATATAAAGCTGGATAGGTTGGCATCGAGCTAGACTTGGATGTGGTAATCGCTGGCGAATCGCTCCGTTCAAATCTTGCTCTTTAAGACACTGTTGTCGAACTTCTAAGCTCCACATAATAATCGAAACGTTCTATAGTTGCAACGTTCATTTCCATTCCTTGGACATAGCACAGTCATTTATCCCCTAAGCCAGAGGCACTAATTAAATTGAAGACCTAGAAATTCACCGTAATCACGAATATCTTTTGCCAAATAATTTATTTTAGGCCATGGCAGTCATGCTTCTAGTTCCATCTCGCTGCCAACAGAATGTAGTGCTGTCAAATCTCAGCAGTAGATTCTTGACATTGTGTTGATGTTCCTTAATATTGCGTCACCCAAGCCCTCATCATCTGAAGGACCTTCGTTAGTCAATAGATATATCCCAATAAATATTTGTGGCATTTACCTGGGTTCAAAAATCATCTTCATTATAGTCCACTGTCTAGATAAGATCAGAGCTCGCGACGCTACGATAAGGTGTTACCGAGTCACGTATGTATTTCGATACCTGACATTGAGAGAGCTTTGTTTATCATGAACTTTGTTTCTAGCAGCTGTTCATAGTATTTGCAGGAACTTGTAATAGGCAAAAAATACCGTTATTGCAAGTTTTCCAGGACTACAGTTGGCACTTCCTTTCTTTTTTATGTCAGAAGTACAGGACGGTATTGGGTGTCTCCATATGAGAACGCTCAACTACATACTGTTAGACGACTAGATTATTATCCCAATTGCTGTATATACAGAAATTTTAACGCTATCCTACCACACCGACTTTCGGTTTAAATTGTGAAAATTGCAGCCAGTCATTGGACATATTTTGTGCTACAAATATTTTAATTGCATAGCATTTAAGTAAAAGGTTCATAATATTTTTCCATAGTAACATTAGCGTTTTGAATTTGCCTTTTCCCGTTATTTACCCTGATTTCAGTATTTTTATCGATTTTATAGCATAAAACACTTGTCGACTGCTCTGTTTATAAGATAGCCAAGGGCCAAGTATATGAAAACTTCCTGTGCGTCTTTAGTTACCGTCCATGCGTACATGTTTTTGTGTTTAAGTAGTCCTCATGCATGGAAGAACAGAGGCAAAAATTATATACTAAATACCTAGAAGAATTTTCGAGAAATTCGGGAAGAAATTTCGGGAAATTCTTCCTCATTAGTGCAGTGGCAGTTCATCCAAATGGTGCCTTATTACTTCAGAGTGATACCACCATGCCGCAGAACATGCTTTAAGAATTCCGTACAAGAATAAAGCTTCTTATTGCTGATATTGGTAGTTTTTTCTCGAAGTCGACTAGGTCGCTTATAGAGGATAAAGAATGATGCAAGCAGTTCTGGTGAGCGACAACCTCTCTGAATGAAAGATAAGCCCTTTGATACGGTCCCTGCCCAAAAGTTTCCATGGCAAGGCTAGTAGAACATTTGTGATAACAACTGAGGTTAGATAATAGTCTGCCATTTCACAGAAAGGAAGAAATACGCTGCCAGGGGATGGAGTTGTGATTAATTAACTTGGTTTTGTGCATTTGAAAGTTCCAAAAGGAAAAAAGCCTCATCAAAATCATTCCAGCGCAACACACAAATCGATATGACGCCTGTCTCTCAAAAATCGTCTGATGTAGAAAATAATTTTGCAAAGTTACTTAATTTTTTGTTCTATGCCTTTATTAAGTCATGTTGTTATTAATTGAAACCCCATATTTCTATTAGACCAAAGAAATTTTTGAGTCGTTATTACTGTATTAATTATTGGTTATTAGGATAGCAAAACCACGTCCCGAATTTAATAGCAATTTCCACGTCGATTTTATACCGTCTTCAGGACTTTTATTTTTTTTAAACGCTTTGGTTGGACAGTGGCTTACATGAAGTGTTAATGGATGTACGGGAAAAAATAACACAAGCCACGCTGTTTCACTGATTATAATTTGATTGTGACCGGTTTCGACACAAATTATTGTGTTCTGGGGATAAGATTTTTGGACATTATCATCTTTTGGCCGTTAGACTATACTTGATATCAATAAGTAGTTCCACCAATTGAAACTAAACACCATAGCATACGTTATTGGATATGATTGATTTCAGAGAATCAATCGACATTCTTTTTTGGCAGTACTTATAGTTCGTCAGTTGTCCAATTACTGGTTATCTTACGGAGGTGCCCTGGTATCTCGATTTTAAACGCTTTTTTAATGGATACTTCTCATCGGTCCTGAGATGCGAGGACGATCGTCACTAAGTAGCTCCTTTATGTTGACTCGCAACACGTGTGATTTACCTTTTTTGATTCTAATAATTGAATTTTTTAGTTGTCATGACATTTTAACTCTTATCGAGAAAATTTAGTATAGTGTGTCATTCTGACATGGATTTTATTATGACATTGTATTAAAATTTCGAGTCCACAGTTGATTATATATTCGAAATGGAATAATTACTACTATTTAGTGTTTGATGTTCCTTGACCGTGACTGTGGTACTGTATACAAAGAGTGGGCATGGAACCTGAGTCATGGAAAGAGAAATGGGGACGTTGTAATCCTTATGGGCCTCACTTGATTACGAATGTTGTTTGCTGTTTAAATTGCCCGCTTTCTTCGGAGCTATCATCACACAGTCCACATCCCAAGTGGCATTCCTGTTCTCCGACAATAGATGTCTCCTGTCATTTAAACCATCATCACCCTAAGGGAACGAAGAGAATGAAGACAAGTGAATCGAGCTTTCTTTTGAAGCTCGTCCCTCTGCGTCTCTTATATTCAGTGCATGTGTCTACGGGATCTATCCCCTCACAGAAAGAATCAAAGAGGACAGTTATCTACTGGTTTTACACAGTAATTCACCAAGTCATTGCAATATTATCACCTCTCATTTGAAACTGGGGCATCTAATTTTAAGAGTCTGAACTTAATTTCGTTTTTGAGTCTCACGAAATAACAGTCTCCTCACCTCCTTATCGGAAAATAAATGCTGGCGATAAACAACAATATTAACCTTAACTATGATTTCTGGCGGAAATCTTTCTTTCTGGAGACTTAAAAATTGTGGGAGTGTAAGCACTGTAAATCTGAATGTTGTGATGAAGAAGACCCGACCAACCCTTTTTAAATTTTTTCGCCTGATTGTAAAAAAAATCACCTGTTGCAACTGTGCTTTTTACTTGTTAGGCTCATAATTCCAGCTGTGATTTTTCAATCAGAGACGCAAGTACATATATGTTATATCCATGGTCCGTTACAACAAACCTTAATTAACTGTGAAATTATTTCTCGCTCTGGTCTTTCCCCGTTTCAATGGGCATTTCCTTCAGGCCATACATACCAAGTGGAAGTTGAATCTCAGCTATGTAATCGTTTTAATATCTAGCAGTGTGTTTTTCATAGCTTAGTATGTGGATTATAGGTCGCTGATCCTGTCCTAATTGTAATTAAAATCCCATCTATTTTTATTCAGAAAGTTGATATAACAAAGCTTAATAATGTTACGGCTGTACCTGACCGGTTAGTTCAGAAACGTTTTTATGTAAATCTTGGCATTGAAGGTCTTCCACTTTTCTGTGTTTATTTCAAACAAGTTAGTAAATATGTGGTGAAAAACATATTCACAGACTTTTTACCTTGCAGCGGTTGCCTTTGGCCACAATTACGTTTTATCGGCAAGTTTGAATCACTCTCCCTTTAATTGGATTTAACCATTGGCTCTAGAGCCATTAGAATTCGCAAGATTTTTTACCGTGCATTATGAAAAAAAGAAATCAAACAGAACAGACGTTTTCGGGATTCGGGTTCTTAAAATATCGGAATATACGCGTCCATAAATTGCTCTTCCAATTCATTTTTGGCGTGTTGATACCAATGCCATACTTGTATTTACGGCGGTTTGCAGGGTGTTGCTTAGAAGTAGAAGTATTTGCGCAGCTTTATCACGGATAACTAAAGTTGAATTCAACATAACGGATTCTAAAATGAGTTTCAATATATGCCATATTTTATTCATCCACGCTATTGGGGACGAGGATAAATCACCAATTAAAATAATATTTACTGATAATTCAAGTTAAATCTATTGCAAAAGTTGGTTCACACTATACCTTTGACGAAACCTTTTTTTCTCTTAAATATTTTCCCATTTTCGTATAAGGCTGCATTAGTTAATTGATATCGGCACCAATTTTGACGATCACAGGAATTTTTCTGTCATTTGTCATTCAGAGAAATGTATTTTAAACGAACATGACAACCATTAGTGCAGCTTTTGAGTCTTCTACCAGGGATAGCCGACGAGCGCCCTCCCAACCCCGACATCCCGGATGTTTTTCGGCGAAACATATTTTTGCATATACCCCCGAGGTTTAATGATTGCGTTGAACATGATCCCTGTGAAATCACCTCCAATTTCAATCGACTCTTCATCAATTGCATTTTAAGCAACAAAATGTTTAGATAAAATTGATTCTAGCTTAGGCGATATGATAAGTGCAATGCTCTCTGATTTTCTACTCTCGATTTTTAAAATATTAGCTAATATTTATTTTCACTTTTGAGTTCGTTTCCCTTCACAGTAGTAATACATATTATTGTTTATATGGTACTACTAGCTGTCGACGGCTTCGTCATTTAGTACTTCTTCAAATCGTAGAAAAACCCTATTGGACAAACACAACGCCCATGCCTTAGATGCGACTCGAACCCGCAATCGTACGGTTAGCAGGCTAGCACCCGACCCCCAGGCAAATTGGCCGGCTCATTTCCCTTCTTTTTCGTAGTACGTAAAGACCTACATGTGTTGACTCGTCAAAACACCCTTATTCCGATTGGGTAATTAAGGTTGTGCAAGTTAAATTAGAGGTGAAACTCATTTCAGTGCCGAGTGAGTGAGTCTGTAATACGCTGTTTTTATCTGAATTGGCAATTGATCGTAAAGCCAAGATTATGCGAAAAATCCCGCGCTGTCAGACGTCCATGCGACGCAGTATCGTTTCTTTACGATAAACACTGAAAGAATCGCAGTTAGAAACGGGCTACTATTTCTCTTTCAATGTTTTTCCTAGTGATGATAATACGAGAAAAGTGTCGTTATTTCGCATCTTAATGAAAACGCAAGAGTTCGATCGTCTGGTGTGGGATGCATGCCCTACTCCTCTGCTCGTAATTAATCAATCATCTTCGTGTTCTTAGAGGGAATGATGAATTGTGACATCATTAAATAAAAATAAAGCGTCACATCATTTCCTTCTTATTTACTATCATTTATCGCTTTCGTTTTGCAGACAATGTGTCGAAACTCCTGTTAAAATGGGCAATCTCTCTCATGTCTTGTCCGGACTCGTGTTCTCCGAAGAAATACGTTTGGTTCATGGCTTAATTTGATTTTCATTCCTTAGAGGGAGTAGGGGGGTCCAAATGGACTCACTCCGCGCGCATAATTCGAGGCCTACCACGTAGAGGCAATTTTCTTACGCCGGAATGCCCGCCCTCACCGTGCATGCATGAATGAAGAATGTGATTAAGCCATCTGATTACGTGGTTCCCTATGAAATAGAGCAAAAGTATTATCCTCGCTCGCCATTAACCTCGAGGGGTATGGTTATGTATATTTGGACCCAAATGTTCACTGTGCCACATAATCTTTTTCTGCAAACAGGGACTATACCTGATCCAACATTCATGCATAGTATTTGCTGTTGATAGTTTCACCTTATGGAAAATAATCGATCTAAAGGGTTACTTTTTCATTCCAAAAAATTGATACCATAAACTTGGCAACTGATCTTATGGTCCTTGTTTCCTCTGGAGGTGGAGGGTTCTGGAGTTTACAATGTTGTTTGGTTCGGGAGTATAGTGATGAACTTATGTCTCATCTGTGGTAATACATTTTCGCACAAAAATCAGTTTAAACTTTTCAAAATCCAAACAATGTGAGAGAAATGTTCATTCTTACTGACTTTTGGTAAACAGTGGGCAATTGTGGAACTCATCTTAGAGGTTTTTTCATACTTAATACAATATGTAAAATGAAATGTTCATCATCACTTGAGATGCTCATTCTGATGGATGACTTGAGTTGGTTACCTTGAGGACCATTTTATGGATTTTTCTAAGATATTTGGAGTACTACTACCCATTTTAGGGAACTCAAAATGGGGATCACCCTCCAGGCTCACATGACCACTTCTAAATTCAGTTAGATGACTTATGAATATTTGTAAATGATCTTTGCTCAATTTTTGTAGCATATTATTTTGGATTTGGGTTGTTCAATAATTTTTAAACATGTTACTCTACTGCACAAAGTTCAATTTTATCAATGGTTTTAAATGAGAAAAACGTATTTAAATTACGAAGTTCACTGTGGAGGCTGTCACTGTGGTGGTGGTGGAATTCCATGATAGATTGATGGTTTTTAATAAATATTATATTTCCACAAAAGATATTTTGTGGAAATATAATAGTTATTAAAAAACCATCACTATTTAAATTACTGTCAAAAGAACACTACTTCATAGGTGGAATTGATACTTACAATTGTTCATTTGGCAAATAGGTCTCCCAAGTAAACATTTATTTATTTCTAAACATGCCATCTATCAGTTATTTTGCAAAATTTTCAAATTACCCTCATAATAGTTCATCCTGTGTGGTCATTTTTCCTTTATTTCATCATTTAAATCATGCAGAAATGATGCATAATACACTTTAGTAATTGTTTTGTCCTAATAGAAGTAGTATTTTAGTTTTTATGGTGCTTCAGTGGCTATGGCCATTTCACAACTCTTCAGATCATAGAAAAAACTCTAAAAACTCATGACAAACACGACGCCCTTGTCCTAGACAGGACTCAAACCCATGACCTTTGGCAAGCATGCTACCCCCAGGCTAACCCTGCCGACATTTTCTCCTTTTCCAAGAATTATATGAAGATATTCCATAAGCATCCCATAAGATGGCACCCATATCATTTACTACAAAAGGGAAATCACTTCAACCTTGAAACAAAATCTGTCAAAAGATTCTCTAGTTTTTCTTGTCAATAGTAGATAAGTGTAGATATTATTATTATAATTCGTTCAACTTGTTTACATACAATTTGCTCATCATAATGAGGGGTATTGAAATAACTAATGTAAATATTTTATGCTTTATATTATTGCATAGTCTTTCATGCTATATTAACATTTTTGTAGCTATAATGCTTCTAATAATAAGTAAAATACTTTGTTTTAGCATGAAAAAATACAAATGCTAATTGAGTGTTGTTTTGAGGTTTAACAAACAGTCCCAAGTGTAACTTTGTGGAAATCCTTCATTTGAAGTTGGAGAACTAAGAAAATCAGAAACACAATAATTTCCACTTGTAGTTTTATTTTATCTCATGACCATGGTTTCATTGCAAAGTACATATTATCATAATGTGACCAAATAATGTTTTTTTGCAATGAAAACATTTTGTAGAAAAACTATAAGTAGAAGTTTACAAGTTTCTGATTTTATTATTTCTTTTCTTCTCTTAGATTGTCTAAAATTCCCGATTACTGGCATGAATAAATTACTCAAACTCTGACTATTTCTCTTTTTACTCAGATAGAAAGACAGAGGCACAGTATATGCATATGTAGTTCATTAAGCTCATTAGTGTGCATTTATCACATATAAGGTGATAAGTTTTGAGATTATGGGTTCCTCCATCTTGTACTTATAACATAATTCTTTAATTTTTATTTTAAAAGAAATAAGTACTAAATGTAAATTCATATTATTTAGTTCTCTTTATCTCTGAAGGAATGATAATTCTTAGTTTTAAATAATTTTTTTAAATTTATGTTTTTCATTTTTACAGAGCTCAATGAAACTCAGAAGGAATTTCAGGACCTGGCCAGGAAATTCACAAGGGAGGAGATCATTCCTAAAGCTGCTCATTATGACAAGACAATGGAATATCCTTGGGATATAGTGAAAAAGGCCTGGTCCTTGGGGCTCATGAATGGTCACATTCCTACTTATTGTGGTAAGTCCAGGGGATCATGAATGGTCACATTCCTACTTATTGTGGTAAGTCCAGGGGTTCCAAGAATGATATAAATAGAAGAAGTTAATATACCAGGTTTCGTAAGGAGTTCACTTCATCCTCTTTGAATTTTCAGCTCTTAGATTGACTTGCAACAGCTTTTCATAGGTTTACATGTACCAGCCTCTTGGTTTTGGCATATGTCTCTTGTATTGTGTTTGTATGAAGTGTTGTTTTCTTTGTCTGCCTCTAAAATTCTGTCATTTTACATTCCCTTCTATTATCATATCAACCAGGCTTTCATATCCCCAAATATGGCCTATCTACATATCACTTTAAGAATTATTCTGCGTAATCACTCTTATTTTTGTCAACACCACCTTGTTTAATTCTCTATTTATAGGCCTAATTATCATATTTTCCTTAAAGACCACAGCCCTTAAACCTTTTTACGTAGTCCCTGATTGTCTATGCATCTCACTTTATTACATAAAGTCACTGAACACCCAGGTCAGGATTATGTAAGTTCTTTTTTTAACTAATGGTGAGGGAAGTCAAAGGTCTCCTCTTTACATAGAAATCCTCTTCTCTGTTCATTGAATCTTCCCTGGCATGTAATGAATGATTGAACAGGTCTTGTGGGTTAGGAGGCATGTGGGGATGGGAAAGTTGGCAACATTTTGTGACTCACTGGTCGCCACTTTTTTAAGTTAAATGCCACATCTTGAACTCTTTCCTTGATCTTCTTGGCTGGTAACCCATAAAACCATTCTACTATTCAGTTTTGCCGTATTAATTCTGCTTGTTATCTCTCTATTGTTTTTTTGTCTGCTGTTATTTTTCTGCCATGATGAATACTTAAATTAAGCTATTCAAACATCACTTTCACATCAAAGTTACTCCGCTTGCTGACCCTAAGTATCAGACTTCTATCAATCATCATAGTGTAGTTGTTTCCCAGGGTGCCTTCCATTACCAAGTGAGTGTTCCACAGGTCTTCATTTTCTGCAGTGTCATCCACATACCTGAATGTGTTGAATTGCTATCTTTGAATCTCCCTTTCAAGCATTCACTTCTGCTAGTTTCTAAACACCTCTGCATATGAATTAAATAATATTGGCGAAACAGCAAAGTCCTGTCTCATTGTCTTCTTTACCTTGGCCTTATTTTTATAATTCTTACATATCATTATTGCAACTTCATCCTTACTCAGTCTCCTTGGCAGGCATATTAATCAGCTATTTAGTTTATGATTTATGTTTTCCCTGCCTTTAGGAGCTACTGTTCCTACTTTTCTCTTTCTATTCCTTCCTGTTATCTGTATCGCCCACACTCAGTCCTTTCTCCCTCAAGTCCTCAATTACACAATCTTTCCACACCTTTGGTCTTCCTATGTGTCTTCTACCCTACCTGAAGGTCTAGTATCTTCCTTCAACACATGGCTCTCCTCATCACATGTCCATACAACTAAAGTTGTCTTTCCTGAGCCTTCTTATATGCCTCCACCACTCCAGCCAGCTCACGGATTTGGTCATTCCTAATCCTGTCCTTTCCTGTCTTTCCCTTTGTTCATCTCATCATTCTCATCTCTGCCACATCCAGTTTCTTCTCCAGTTCCTTCTTTAAACTTACTGCTGTAAATTGCAGGTATCACTACTGACTTTAAACCTTCCCCTTTGTCCTTTTCTTTATCCTTCTTTCGTGCAGCACACCAGACTTTTCCAATTTATCTATTCTGCTTGGATTTTGTAGTTTAGTTTCCTTTCCAGTCCTCCACTTTCTGTGATGTAGCAGTCAAGGTATCTGAACTCTCTGCAACCTCTTGCCCAGTATACCATTTCCCCTGATCTACCCTCTCCACCAAGCCACAGATATACCTTAACTCCTTAACTCTCTATTTATATATTTTTTCTGAGATGAATATATTATTATTAAGAGCCTATTATTATAACTACTGCATTGCAACATTATTAAATATTGCTATATTAAATGTTTATTTTTTTTAGTATATTCAACTTACATGTGGAATTGTTTACTTTTATTGGGTTTGCCTTTATACATACCATATCTCTACTACTTTTGCCAGAGGTAGTGAAGGATATTACTTCAGACTATAGACTCTGTTGAGATCCTTTTTCTTCCACATTACTTCATTAGTAAACTGTTTCAGGTGGGATGGGAATGAGTATATTCCACAGCTGTATGGTTGGAGAGGAACTGTCTTATGGTTGCAGTGGAATAGGAACAGCTATTGCTGGGACAGAGCTTGGTGTAAGTCGATTTACAGCTTGACTTTTACCATTCAATACATTGGGTCCCTTCCAGGTGGCATGGGGCAAGGTGTTTTCCACGACTGTATGATTACAGAAGAGTTGACTTATGGCTGCACAGGAATTGGGACAGCCCTGGGAGGTAGTGGTCTGGGAGTGAGTAGTCACTGAATGTTTTGGCCGTGTATCAGCCAAAGTACCTGCATGGGAAATTGCTATTAGCTCAGGCAGTTCCCTTTGGCTTTATCATGTAGATGCTTAGAATAACTCCTAAGTTTGTCAATCTGTAAGTAACATGCCATAAATGTCTATTTCTAAATAAGTGCATTTTTTCTTAGACCCTTGATATCTACCTCATAAATTACCTACTCCGAAGAAATTATCTTTATTTGGAATTATATTGAATAAACATAAATAATTTTAAAGTTGTCTTAGGTATTAAATCTATTGAAGAATTAAATACCCTACAACCCTTATCCATCCATTTCATTAAAAAGTTAATGACTCTCTAATCCAGTATTTACAAAATATTTTGGGACTATAAATGAAATAAAAATTTCAATAGATATATGCATTAATAATTCAGTTTATATAAATATATACAAAAATATAAAACTTGCAAATATTATGAACGAGAAAGTATTTAACATTTTGAATGGTAATGATGGCTTTGATGTGAATTTGATTCTATTGCAAAATTATTAATCAAAATATCATTATCCAGGGTTTATTCCAAGTAGTATTTTGAGATCTTAGCAAGGCATTCCTCTGGTGTACATTCTAATATGGTTTCTGAGTTGATGCATGGCCGAAACATTGTACCTCATCTGAAAAAATATTTACACAACATATATATATGTATATACATAGAGACTTGGGAATTTTATGAAATGGATATAAGTACAAAAGGCCAAACAGTAGACTATCAACACAAATGGTTATTAGAATAAGGATGCCCATATAAAAAAGTGTCTATTAACCTCAATCATTTTTATTAAGTAATGGAGAGGGTGTCATTGTTAAATTCATTCATCCCTATAATAATCCTGGAAAGTGTAATATAAAAGTATGTCATTTACATTTTTGAGTATTTAAAAAAATATATAAAAGTTAAAATGTTCCAAATGATTCAAAATATTATCACAATTATGTGCCATCACAACATTTATAACACATTTGTTAGACATATATTTGTCGAAATTAATGTCAATTTATGTGAGTATATTAAAAGTAACAAAGACAAATTTGCTGTAAGAAATATTTTAAATATCCAAGTATATAGAAGTTCATTTAAAAAGACTTTAAGGCACCAAAAAGTACATTTATAGGGAGAAAATAGCAACTCAATATGTCCTGCATCCAAATTGAAGGCACACTTCTTGTTTTTACTCCCCTTTGATTTAATAAAATAGTGAATTTATGTTATTATTATAAAAATTAATTAATTTTCCTGTGTTAATTAACAAGCACTTTTGTCCCAACTTTTGATGTATTCATTTTGCACTTTAAAATGTTGCCGGCCTCGGTGGCGGTGGGGTAACGTCCTCGTCTGCCAACCTGGAGGTCGCGGGTTCGAATCCCGACTAGGTGGATTTTTCAATTTCCACCTAAGGCATGGATGTGTGTGTTTCGTCCTCGTTATTAAAAAATTGTTATAGTGCCCACTGTAATTGGCCTAATAGTGCTGTTGTGGGTGATTGAAAATAAATTTAAAAAATGAAATATCCTTTTTCCAATAGCAAACACCAGTAGTAATTGCGGGTAATAAGGAGCAGCAGAAGAAGTACTTAGGCAGGATGATTGAAGAACCTTTAGTAGCAGTGAGTATTTTGTTTCAATATTTATTCTGTAACTTTGAGTTTCAAAGTTGCTAGTAAATGGTTCTTCATTATGTCTTGCATGCTTGTGATCTTTTTTTATGTCTCTTGATACTTTTAAGCTTAAAAAATTTGTGACCTCGTAACTGATAGATCTAATGTGACTACAATTTCAAATTCTGAATCATTCCTCAGAAGGAATTGAACTGCTGATGTGTCATATCAGCTCACCAATTTCTTGATATTACAGACAAAGTCAAATGATAAAATCAAATCTTATCATTAACTCTGATTTGTTTTAAGACTGGTAATCATTAATCTCTGACTGGTTTTAGTCTAATAGGTGATAAGCCCAACTGGTCACCTAAATTTCATTGGTGGTCATTGACCCTTGTCAGAACTGATAATGCTTTTCAAGATCTCATCTGTCCATGATCTACCACAGGTAATCAATGTCCCAAATAGTTGAATATTTTTTTGATAATTTACAGTTATCATTGAAGCATCATTTCATGTTTAGATGCAGTTTATATTTTTGCTGGTCAAATACAAGAAAAAAATGATTACTTGGTATGTCATTATTATGTGTTCATTGTGATAAAGTTCCCCATTCCAGGTGAGATGTGGTGAAAGGAATCCATGTATGTATGTAGATAAATGAAAGAGTACTTTTCTACAAAAATACTTTAATGCTCGCAACATGCATTTTGGCTTAATTCACCATCTTCATCTACTTTGCCATCATCAGGTCTTGTACCTGAGGATGGCGAAGTAAGCCAAAAAGTGTGTTGTGTGCTTCAAAGTATATTTGTGGAAAAGTGGTTTTTCATTTTATCAATAAGTTCACTGTGGATGTGATTCTAAACATTAGTAAGAGTTGCTTAGATTATGACCATTATATGTTAAGTCCAGGAGTTAGGAAGGCATGCCTAGTTATTAACATTTTCAAAAAGTTCACTTTTTGATATTTTCATTTCAGTAAAAATAGAGCTTGAATGGCAATTTAAAATACAGTTCCGGTGCAAAATTCACAAATCTTTGTGTATGAATTTTTTATGTGAATAAAAACATGAGATAGTTCTTATAACATTTAAATCTTTCATTCTTCTGAATTAGTTTATTGATATTAGTGATGTTACAAAAATCTGCCCATTTACAGAAATTTTTTCTATATTTAAAATTACTAAAAAAATCATAGTTGGCATAAACAACAGATATCATTAAATGTGTGACTTTTGTGAGTAGGGATTAGTTGCTCATCAGGGCGACTAAAATTCAATCTGTAGGTGTTTGTTTTATGAATGAATAATTAAATATTTAACATTGACTGGAAATTTTCTTTTTTGGGCCATAAAGAGTGAACAATGTTTGCCTTAACTGACAAAATATTCTGTTGCAAACTGACCTTTGTGCCGTCACCTTGTGCTGTTCTGCCTAGTGTGCTTACTGATCATATCCTACCACATAGCAGGTGATTAACCTAGGACCCTAACAAAAAGTTTATACTGTAGTCTTAATCTTCCAGCCCTTGGGAAATGCAAAATTTGAGGAAAAGCAACACAAAATTGACAATGCTGCGTCGAATGCCCCACCCGTGCATGTGTACCACCAGCCATTTTTATCAGGGACATTTGAAGGTCTCAAAAAATTTAGATAAATTTTATGTATAAATGATGCCTCGAAGTGATATGGATCCCTAAACATTTGCAATTTGTCCTAATAAGAATTTTATTTTGTGATGCATACTGGATTACTACTTGTTGATCTACCAGTCTTTCTGCTCCCCTTATCAATGTTTTCCACAGCATTGGAAGTGTATTTATGTATCTTGTTGCATCCTGGTAGTAATTTAAATGTTATATGGATGATGTCTCCTTTAAAGAGTTAAAATAATTTATTCCTTTTTTGTCTTTTAGGCTTACTGTGTAACAGAACCTGGAGCAGGCTCAGATGTTGCTGGTCTAAAAACAAGGGCAGAGAAGAAAGGTGATGAGTGGGTTATCAATGGACAGAAGATGTGGATTACCAATGGTGGTGTCGCAAACTGGTAAATAAGAGCATTGGGATCCCCTGTACCTTAATTCTTTCAAGTATAAGTTTGGTTATTGCAAAGATGACTCAGTTGAAAGTACAGTAGAAGTCAGCTATAACGAGAGCTGATAAATGACAAAAAATCTCACATTATAATGCACACTCGTTATAGCCAATGATCATTTAAATTCGCCTCCTTCAGCATTTATAATGGCACCAAAAGTAGGCGAAAATGAGCCATGAAGTAGTTGTATCAATCCATCTGCAAATGCATTGAAAATGCATTAAAAAGATTTTAAAATATTGTGACCAAAAGTCATGCACTCGAAACTAATGTAAGTCATTCATTGGTATTATCTTTGGCTATGTTTCGTGAATGATCATAGATAAGGTATGGCCTGCAGTTAACAATTACAGTTCCATAAATAAGAGGAGGGTTGAGAGATTGGCCATACTGCTAAGGTCAACGCAGAGAAATGGGCTTTTCCTGTATTGTCTACAAGTCTAGCTCAGAGCTCCATATGTTCTTTTATTCCGATCGGCTATAAGGACAAAATAGCAACAGGAAATGACAAAGACTGGTGCACAGATTCCAAGATAAATTGTTCAGTCATTCCCCAGGAAAGTCTGTGACATCAAACCACAAATTTTTCTCTCATAAAATCACCACAATGTCTCTCGTAAAGTCTTCCTTACAATGTAATGCGTGTTTGAATCCTGCGATGTATGCAACCCAAATACCAACCACTGCAAAATCTAATCGCTATAGCGATAGTGGGGGTATGAACACAAATTCCTCCCAAAAAAAAATAACTGAAAAATATCCTCAGAATCAGACAACTTTTTGGCTTTGCCATGTGGTCAGATACCTCCAACAAAAATTTCTCTAATACCTAAGTAATCTCCCTCACTCTCCCACACAAAGCTTTCCGCTTCTTCAATATCCTCAATTTAAAAAAAATAAAATGAATGCATTTTGTCAATTTCGGAGTGATCACTGACATAATTATCTCCATCACTTTCCCAACTCTAATTTAAGTCAAAATCATATGGAGAAGAAATATAACAATTATTTCCTTACCACCTGGAAATGGTAATCCTTTTCTTCCTGTTGAAACTTTTATAAGGGAAACTATTCACAGAAATAACCACTTCCAGAAATTACATGCATGGAAAATGACACCACACAACATGAAAGGACAGGGCACCACGCAATATGAAAAGACTTGTCTATGAAAGGTTCCAGTGGACTGAAATGCTTGGTTTCAAGGCTCCTTTCAGGGATTAGATAGGGCTTCAGAGGGATCAAGCTTACGCTGACTGTTTAGAGGGAATCTTATC
>WURS02156137.1:0-21599 GCA_011762765.2 Rhinocypha anisoptera
GAGCTAGCACTAGATAGGAAAGGATGGAGGGCTGCAGTCAACCAATCTTCGAATTGAAGTACTGATGATGATGATGATGATATATATATATATATATTAAGAAGAGGAAAATTTTTGTCACTTATTCGAACAGTATTAATGTGTGTGTATTTTTTTTAAAGAAAGGAACTCAATTATTGTTTATCATTAACAGATCAAGGTGAGAAGTAAGGAAATTCGTATGTACATTCACCTTTGCACGGAACACCAATATTATTACTGAGATATGCATAATTCCATTTCACAGGACATCGAAAACGATCCAACATAATCTAACAAACTCCTATAGACAGTTAATTTTTTAATCCGCCGTACCTGAAGGTTTTTGTTATATTTCGTTGCAAATTCATTGGTGAATTTAAGGAATTTGATTTTCTTGATTAAAATTTCCTTATCGTCAATAGAAACATTTAGTTTAGCAGTCAGTTTGTAAAGTGAAAACTATATTCTTCCTTACACCTCAATATTCACAAAATGTAAGAGAATGAGTTTTTGAAATTTAGAATATCAACTTTTATCAAATTAAAAACATAAACATAATGTAACCCTTTAAAAAAACGAAACGAGATAAAAATCCGAAACGAGATAAAAATATGAAAAATCGTATCTGGCTGTTCAAATAAACATTATACAGAGCTAACATTATAATTAAATTATAATTCATAAAATATCCTGAACTTAAAAAATATTATTTCTAACAATATTTCCCGTCTTTTCTGCGGAATTCATTGAAAATCTGTATTTCAGTGGTTAAAATGAATTAATTTAATAAATAATCCACTTTTATTATTCAATGTGAAACTCATCGTCACTGACATTTTTCCCCTAATATTAATATAATTTGGTAATACTTATTAATTTTTATCTCTCTAATTTTTTTCCGTTTATTTTCGTGATTTTTATCGTAAAAGTTAAAAGATGAGAATAACTAAATTTTAATTAATTATCTTCCTTAAAAATTCGTGTATTAGAAACAAGAAGAATCTGTAAAAGTAGTCGGTTAATGGGGAAAACGACGCCAAATGCATTATTTCTTCTAAACCCGATCAATAATCGAATCATGTAATACTTCTGCGAAATATAACTGCAAAATTAACACTATAATAAGACGTTTTCTAATAGAAATCTCCCCAAAAGTGAAATATCTAAAGAATAATTTGTAGAGAACATTATGGTATTCAAAGCACATCTTAGAATGGAATGTACCACAATTAAAGTATACATACAATCCAAAACATATTATCATTTTGCGATATCTCATTTTTAATTAGTCACATCATGAAATTTTTCAATTGCCATTCGAGAAATGAGAAGTTGTTGTGTAACACCCATAAATAAAAACAATATATATATATATAACCGTAGAAAAAGATGTAAGCTCTTTTTGCTTTACACTGAAGTATCTGCGAGCTTGAGGCAACAAAATACTTTTTTAAAGTTTTTTGGTAGGTGAGGTTTTTTACCCTCTTGTTGTACCCTAAGTTGGAATTCAATGAAATGATCCTCCTTGCTTTGAAGAACTAAACACTGTGCTGACGATGGGCGTAGGAACCGCTCAAGACCAATCTTCATTAATAGTCTATTCCTCCTCCCCAGAAAACTCTCTCCTTTGTGGGGATTCCTCCTTTCCGGTAGTTTCACCTTCCCATGAAAGCAATGAACCCACCGTTGCTGCTGTTATGTTTTGTTCTCCTTTGTGTCTCCGTGGTCGTAATGTGGCTCTATTGTGTGACAGTGTTCTTTTTAGGAGTCTGCTGTGTCGCTTTAATTTTTTTACGACACGCCGCTTCTAAAAGTGTTAATTGGAACCGTGACGGGAGCTGTTTATCGAATTGGAAGTTTTGTATGCCCAAATCTTTACACGCGTGAGAGGGCGTGTGTGTATATATTTTATATATGCATTATATATAAAATATACATATATATATATATCACAAAACATCACTACAAAATCACTAACTAACTAATTGACGCAAATTCCCAAACACTTTCATTCGAGCTTCCGGTCTGAAATTTTCAGGGAAGGTATTCATACGGTGAGTATAGAAAAAAACCAATAAAGTGGCCCGGGTTTAATTCCAGTGATGTTCATTTTTTTACATGCAAAGTAATGGGAAATACAATTTTAACGTTCACTGCGAGTTTCATTCACTCTTTTATTCACGAAATGTTTGAATTAATATTATTTTCACAAATACAAAGGTATGATGTATGTACACATGGGCACTATGCTTTGAAATATTTAATCAGTTTAAATTTACATGTATATTTTATTTATTTTTTAATTTGGTGACTTTTCTGCCTAGCTTTTCCGACATTTTAGAAAAAGATTGACACCTATGATTCCGGCATTCATTACCCTTACTGGCTTATTTGAGCAAAAGTATGATCATCCAATTTAATGAATGCCCAAATTTTATATATTCAATAAATAGGAAATTAGGAAAGGGGACATATAAAAGGTCGAACACAAAGAGTATGGTAGAAAATATTTAATGAAAACCGACAAATTCATATGAGAAAAAGTTTTGTCCACAGCCAGGACTTGAACACCGGACTTCCCCAATCTTCGGTTAGGGCGTGCGTTAACCCATTATATATATATATATATATATAATCACTTCGATAAGGTTCACAATGTGAATAATATTGGTTCAAACACTAGTGGAACGTACAGAGACACAGGACACAAAAAGAAAAAAAAATCACAGTGTTGAAGGTTTGAGTTTTTGTTCCTGTGCCTCTGTACGTTCCACTAGTGTTCGAACCATTATATATATATAGTGTTTATGGTTAAACACGTCTACTGGGTCGTGGATCGACCTCTAGAAACAGAGGTGGCTACGAAATAAGCTTATACTCATGTGCTAGACAAATTAGCAGTCGTGGACAATAAGTGGCGATATGGGTGTACGGATCTGTTCTTGGTAAGATAGAAATTAAATCCTACGGAATCCTTTGGCCATGCTATGGCGTGGCGATATGTTGCTGCCAAACAATGAACAGCCAGTCACCCGGAGGAGGGGGCAGTGTACCTCCTCCATGTGAGTGAAGTCGGGGACCAGAGCAGTCGGTACAGGAACATTCAGTTTATTATAGGTGTGGTAATGGTTACGGCTGTATTACTGAGATATGAATGGTAA
Source organism: Rhinocypha anisoptera (assembly GCA_011762765.2). NCBI lineage: Eukaryota > Metazoa > Arthropoda > Insecta > Odonata > Chlorocyphidae > Rhinocypha > Rhinocypha anisoptera. The sequence goes on from WURS02156137.1 coordinate 3,183, forward strand.
TGGAAAACAACCACATTATTCTCTGGGGAGGAGTAGCTCCACAATTAAAGTGTTTGATAATGGATGTGACGGAGACTTCTCGAATAAAACAACAGGGGAGAAAATATTCCCCCATTCTGATCTCCGGACGTAGACTACTCGAGAGAATATATCATTAAAAGTTAAAAATACATTAAGGATAGATACATGGAACATGAAATACTTCGGGTTTGGGTTGAAATAGAGAACCTAAAGATTGAAATGATAAGGAGCGTAGATATCCTAGGAATCAGCAAGGATTACCCAAAGATGGGGATTTTTGAAGTTATAGCTATAATATAATTCATTCAGGAGGCATCAATGGAAATACGGGAGTTAGTCTAATGCTGACGAAGAGTGCATCAATGAAAATTACGAGTTGCCTGCAACATAATGCAGTAGTAGTATTTTTGTTCATAGGGTGCTTCGACGGCTATGTTCATTTCGCACCTCTTCAACTCATAGAAAAAAACCATCTGCACAAACACAACATCCATTCCCTGGGCGGGATTCGAACCCGCGACCTTTGGGTTAGCAGGCGAGCAAGCTACCCACCAGGCTAACCCGGTCGACCAACATAATGAAAGGGTGATAATGGCGAAGATGCTCGTCAGGACACGATATCGACAGGACATGAGGTCAGACAGGACAACAGACGATATGGTGGTAAAGGTGTACATGCCCACATAAAATCACCATTATTATGAAATGAAAGATCTATGACGATATTTCAGGGGTGATAAATATGTCAAAGGAAATTCAAGTGGTCAGATTCGTCTTTGAATACTAGAACTCAATACCACAAAGGTAACCAACAGTTAGAACATAATGGTCTAGGGAAACAAAATGAAGGAGACAAAAGGGTACTGTATCTCTGAGAACAATACAATTTACTTGTGACAAACAAATTAGTTAAAAACAATACAAATAAAAGGTACACATTGAGGATACACGGAGATGTAGGGAGTTCACATCTTGAATTCAGCCTCATAAAAAATCGTTTCTGAATCAAATTAAAAGATTGCAAAGGCTATTGGAGGAGATATTAGCATATTTCACAATTTAGTACTCACAATATGTGGACTAGAATTCGATAAATTGAATAAATCAATAAGAAACAATGACGTGTATATCAATTGAAGGAAACAGAACTAAAATATACATTCATCAGGCTCTGGAGAAAGAAATGATTAACTGTAGCAATAAAGTATCCAAGAATAGAGAAATACTGAAAGAGAGAAATAAAAGAAGCCGCGGATGTGCTATTGACCAAAGAAATTATGCTAGAAGCATGCTACAGATCATAAAAACAAAATACAAAAGGAAGAAAATTTAAAAAACGCAAGAACTGAGGAAGAGAGTAAGTGCTACCATAGAATAAAATATGAAAACAACCGATAGCAAGGATACTTGTGGAAGACTGGATGAAAATATAAGAAAAGTAGTGCTACATAGCCTCACACAAGATAAAGTTGAGGCAACTGTTAGAAGTCACTGCAATGGACGTCGGACAAAGTAAATGCTAACCGGGACAGAAAAGAGAAAATTCCCATTGCGCACCAAATATGGGTAATAGAAGGAAGGAATATTCAGTGAAATGTTATGACGGAAAATAAATACAGGGTAGAACACAATGTAGAAATGACTAGGTTGATGACTGTGAGAAAGCAGCCCCGATACAGAGAATAGAAGTTGATTTCGCGTTGAAGGATAGTCGGTCAAATAAAGCAACAAGATTTGACGGCATGCCATCAGAATTATTAGAAATTGCTTAAGTCTATTAGGAAAGTGAAAACACATAGGAGATAAACGAAGTGTAAGGATAAAAAGAGCAAAATGACAGAAAAAATGCAAATCATAGATAAGAATTCTATGATTTGCACATGTCATTTCAATCTGGATGAGAAGGAATAAATAACAGTCATTGTCCTGCATGGAAAACGGAATTATAAAATAAAAATTTAGGGATAAAAATAATAAAGCATAAGTAATGATCTGCAGTAACAGTAAGAGATAGATATTTTATCAAACCAATTAAAGAAAGGAAGCAATCGGGTTGGAGGAAGAATTCTACTACCCAGGAGCAAGAGCAGCACCAATAATGGTAGATAAATGAAGGAGATACCTACCTTAAGGAGATACCATATCTCAGGTAAAGGAACGGTTTATTCAGAAGAAACAATTATTTACTTAAAAAAATAATATCCTAGAAATAAGGAAGTGATTAATTAGGGCATACATATAGAGAATAGTTTAATACGGAAGTTAGACATGGAGAATATCAATATCAGGTAAATCAGCAATGGAATATATGGAAATATGGTACCATATTCATTCATTAGTATTTCAATCCAAGGATTGGTTGACTGCAGCTGCTTCTGTTCCTGTCCTATCATATATTTTACGTATTGGTAATTGTTCTTTATAACGTCTCTTATAGTGTGTATTTTTCTTCGGTCTTCTTCCTAGGGACTTGCCTTGTAATATACTCCTTGGGAATTCTTTTTGCCTCTGGGTGTGTCCTATTCACTTTGTTCTTCATTTTCTTATCACTTTCTCACCTTATTGGCCATCTTTTTCAGCTTTCCTGTACACTTCATCGTTCCTAACTCTGTCCATCCACTTGATCGAAAGCATTCTCCTACAATATTACGTTTCAAAGGCTTCAATTCCTATCTGAATCGTTTTTTCAATAGTCCCTAGAGTACATTCCAATAGTCTCTGATCCATAGAGTGCCATAATTCCTATGAACGCTTTTACATATTGCTTCCTTGTGGTACTACGGAAGAATATTAAAAATTAAATGGATAGAACAAGTGACTAATGAGGACGGACCTCGATGGACCGGTGAAAAGAGAGAGGTTTATGGGATCCTCTTTCTACAAAAAGAGGGAAACTAATAGGCCCACATATTGAGAAAAAAACAGTTTATTGAAAACTGTATTGGGAGGGACTCTAGAAGGAAAGAACCCTAGAGAATGGCGTGTGAGAATGTTAGAGTTATGAACCACAAAGTTATAAAGGTGACAGGTTAGCTTGGAATTACGCGCTAGAAAAACCAATCTTCTGCATTACAAACTTACATTCTACATTACATTACAACACTACAAGAACTGCACTTATTCCCTTCAGGGTAATTTTATAGTTACAGTATCAGAGATAAAAGGCAATAATATTCATATTCCTGATAACGTTTATTGTGTGGTACCAATCAACATCCTCAGTTTATTTCCATTAATTTTCACTTCACTATTACACGTCCGTTATTGTGTTCCTAATCTCTTTCGTTCCCTTAAATGATTTTTCTATGCTTCTATCTCATTTAATCAGCTTTAAAACATTTGTATTTGTTAATTATCTATTTATAAGTTCTTTTCATCAAGCAGCATTTTTCATTGTCATCCAGAAATTCTTAATATATTTTTATCACTGTACATTAGGTGTTAGAAATATCAATATTTTTTTAAAACTTATATTAGGAATTATTACATTTTCTTTTAGCAGACTTTATACTAGTCACAAGAGAATGACTACCAAATTGTATAATTTGGAATTATGATTGGCATTTATTTCTTATTCTAAAAGTATTCTTTTCGTCACCGAATAACCTAAATGATTATTCTACTAGAATAAGATACTTCGCGGCCGATTCAATGGCGGACCGGTTTCCCTCATTACTTCCTGTTTAACTCCTCATAATCTAATGATAAGGATGTACGGATTCCTTACTACTACCCCAGAGAGATTTTACGGTTTTTCGTCTCTCGTTTACGGCTTCGGGGATTTGGACCGTATCTGACTTTCATAACAGCTTTCTCCAATTAGTATACTATGGTAAATATAGAAAACTATATAATTATAGAGTCATTTAGAGTTTTAAAAATTAATCTGGTATCTAAATGAGAGTCCTATGAACTTCTTGAATCATATTAAAAAATCTTTCATTTCCTTTTCTCTAAAATGACCCCTTAAAAAAATTTACAAATGAAAATAATATCTTATTTTTTCTAACACACTAAATTGGTTATGAAAAGTTAATACGGTGGAATAATGTAAAACTCTTTTGTCTCCAAGAGAATCTTCGTTACAAAACCAATACCTGCTAAGCACTGCCCACAGCAACATGCTTAAAATGATCAATACACACAAATTTAGAAAGAATTGTAGAGAATGCTGACATAAACGGTTTTTTTAAAGAATACCTTTATGTCGGCCTATTTTAAAATACGCTTCATCTCAATATAATACTTTCCGCCTTCAATCTATTTAAAATGATTTTTTTAACTAGTGAACGGACGAGAAAAACATTCCATATTCTATACACTCTTTGTATGACTCTTAGTATACACTACAACCAGTTCTCCTGTCCTGAACTTGTTCTCCTGTTGTTGTTCTCCCACTAACAACTTTCTAGTCTACCCTAAAATGCCTAATCTCTTTTCCTTGATTTTGCTCTTTCTCATAATTTTACTAAAACTACTCTTCATCAAACTACCATTTCAAACCTAACAACTTCCATTATAGTAATTCCACATAAGAAATATGTTGACGACTCGTGTTTTGACCTATCCATTCATTCTCAGGAACAAATACAGACTAAATAGGTACCACTATAATGTATTCGGGAAGTCACACCTGAATCCATCAACTAAAAACTTTCAATGAATATTTTTCGTGAAGCACAAAGTTTCAGAATCCTCTATGGATTTTAAAATTGATTTTCTTCCTTGATCATGCAGTGAGAGAACCAATGATAAAGTATTTCTTATCTTAACAACATTTTCGGTAGCGGACTTTTCGTATTCTTTTATACTTTTCAGGAATTTAATGCAAGGCCACTTTTAATACCATTGAATAACGCTCTAAGTTTTAATTATTATAACAGCCTAAGGCATTCTGAATCCATTCAGAATACCGATATTTTCTCCACAGCACAACACATCAGTGAGGGATTTGAAAATCTACACTGCATTCCTACAAGAAGACAGATATACCTGTCACTACCAAAAAGATAGACCTCCCACCGCCACGCTCCAGTATCGAACATTTTAAATCTGCAGACATTTATCGAAGGTTGTTTTTATCGACTCTTGTCAAGTTGCTTTATTCTAGAAGACGTTCTTTACAACTCCTTCAATATTTTTAAGACGTGCTCGGCGGTTTTCAATTCTTAGTAGATGGCCAGCCAATCTCACACCTTTAATTATTTTTATGAAGCTTACTATGTCATTATTTTCCATAAATTCATCCAAATCGTGGTCGTTTCTCCTTCTTCAATCCAACTTTCCCTTTCTATATCGCTTTTTCAAAGTTTTTTATTGAAAATATTTTTAAATCACGTATGTAATTATCAAGGTCCAAACTTCCCAGACTTATGTCTTTCTGGTTTCGCAGATTCCTACGTTTCTTCAAACCTTCGACAGAATTTCAATGCCAGATATTTCAACTAGGCTTCTTTCCATATCCATGTTCCTCATTAATTTGAAAATATAAAATTGAAATAGATTATTCAAGCTGCTGGAAAGACTTAGATTTGATTGAAGCGACACAGGAGTAATATACAATATCAACTCTACGAGAATCTATTTATCATATTGGAGATAAAAACTAATAATGAGACAAAAAAAGAAAAGTAGAAGAAGAAGAAAATAAATATAGAAGTTAGGGAAGGGTATAACTTCTCGCTGTTACTGTTCAACGTATACCTACTTGGGAGACGCAATAAAGGATGTAGAAAGAAAAGGGCATCAGAGAAATCAAGGTAGTCGGAGAAGATTCAAAATGATATATTTCTCGGATGAAATATCAGTAGGTAAACGTGAATACATGCAGAATATCTTGAGCCAGTACTGGATTGCAATTTGTGGGATGAAGGCCAAAATAACTGTATGAGGAAGAGTGAAGTTGAATGCTGTCGTCACGACATAGGGAAAATTAGATCAAGGACAGTCTTTCTTAGGAAGCAGGTAATAATGAATGGAAGAAGTTACGCAGGCATAATGTGTGGGGGCTATGAAGCGACTCAAATTAATAATACATTAATAATGAAAAAATGTCCATTTCAATTTCAAGTAAGATACTACCAAGGAAGCCATATTTGAAATCGGTCGTACGCTAATGGCGGTATATTCTGGAATCACTGGTAAGAAAGAATCCTTCGTGTCGTGGCGCTGGAGATGGATGTTGAAGATCAAGTGGACAGTTAGTATGTGAGAAACAAAGTGTAGAGCTGTAGTAAGAGTCAATATGGAATGCGATAAAAAGAAGAAAAATCAGATTAATCAGACACACCCTATGCAATAATGAATTCGTGAGAAGTGTAATAGAAGAAGGGATGATCCCGCGATGAAGAAATATATATGACAAACTATAAGAGAAGTCGGGAAGGAGAACCACGAAGAAGTAAGAGAGTTTGGCACTGCAAAGAAAAGGCTGTAGGGCATAATTCAACCATTCTTCGGATTTAATTACTAATATTATTATTCCCTCCTAATACCTCATGTCCTCGTTAATATTTTTTCTGAATGAATTTGAAGCATTTCGAAAAAATGGAGTTTTCCTCATGTTCATCAACTAATCGCCTTCCGATTCAATATAAAATCTAATCTCCTTTCTTTAGCATAGAAGTTGCTGAGTATATAACAAGAATGCAGTCTACGTTCTATCATAAAAGGTAGTTTTTTATTTATTACAAAATTGCATTTTGAATATTAAATTCTTCAATACGTAGGTTGTATATGCGATAAACTGATGCTTGATTAATACGACGAGTCTTTAGAAATTAGTAAAACATCATTGTGCACTATTAATAATTTACCTGTAGGAATTGTTTTTTAAATAAATGTAAAACTACAGGAAAAATCAATGTCCAAAATATCAATACTGGCATTCTCATTACTTTTACGTCTGAAAACTCTTTCTCTACCCTGGATTTATCGATCGAAGATGCTGAACGGTGTATGTAACTTAAGTATGGTCTAGAAATTTGTTTCTCTTTGGAATAAAAAATAAAAAAATATATTATCAAAGGATATATTAGGAGATGAGTTGAAGTATTTCCTCACCATTGATAGAATAGGTGAGTAACATATAAATTTTTCTTGGCGACTTTTGCTTGAATTTGCCAAAGTGTTCTTGCAATTCACTCGGGAAGGACGTTTTAATTTAATTCCGCAACTAACGCATCGCACCTTGAAATGCATAAATTTTGGCCTTAGAGTCAGAGAAAGAGCTGTAACTCATCCCCGATAGCAGAGGCGCTGTCGGTATGTCGTTTCACAGTCAAGTAAATTTATGGGTTAATTGTCTTGGGATTGCTTTGGCCTTTTATTTCAAGTGATAGTACTGGTCGCTTGAAGCCTTAAGGATGAAAGAAACAATTAATGAGATACACTTACGCAATAAGTTATAAAATATTTTGAAAATTACGATTTATATCATGTGGGCTCTTTGTAAAAGCACTGGAATTTATTTTTCACCAAGAGCTTTTGGTTGTAAATATTCTTTAGAAAGTTTTGAACCTGGCCACAGGATCCTAATTCATTTAGTTAAACAAAGGTAGTTTAAAGGTATACCACTAATTTCATGCCATGAAAGGGAATGCAATTGCTGCAGCATAGACATAGGTCGTGAATTGACATGTTTTAGAACTTTTTTGAACGTAAAATATGATGAAAAACGACCTAGAGGAAAACATTGGAAATCAAGCAATAAAGTATTAACAAATCGCATAAATCGATGAGAAGGAATACAAAGGTTGTTCCTCATATAGTTAATTATCATTCTGGTATATAGTATATTTGATAAAAGTTTTCCTGTTCTTTTACCAACAAAAAGTGTGTTTACTACTTAGGTAAAATGATTAAAAATATTTTTTTCTAAAGGACTGAAAAATTAGAACTCATGAGAATATTCGTAAAACCGTTATTATAATGCTTTCACTTTATAATATAAAGACGCTCTTAGTAACGTTTTAAATTAAATCATTCAGCTAATTTTACGTGATAACGTCGTATTAGATTGAATCTTTCTGCCAACATTTTTCAATATGATTATTTCGGATAGATTCAAATATTAGGTATGACTAAATTCAATGTGGACTTTTCCAATCTAATCACAAGTTCTCTTTCGCGTCTTGGATATCACAGTTTTTAATTTTCTTTTTCTTTGTTTCCACTCCTCTTTCTTTCGAATTCCTTTTCATCAATCATTCAATCTTGTAGTGCGCGAAGGGACTCGAAGAGGAAGAAGAAGTTCAGATGACCTATGGGAACCATTGACGGCTTTTATGAAGAACTTTTGTTCATTTAAGGCACGGCGAGCAGTAAGGGAGATAACTTTGAGAGAAGACCTAATGTAATCTAGGGAGAAGTTACAAAAGTGTAAATGACAGAGAGAAAGAAATTTAACGGGCGATCAAGAAGTTTGAGAGAAGTGGGAGGAGCAGAGGTCCAAATTTGGGAACGGTAACCAAGTATAGGGGAAACACAGGCAAAGAAAAAAGTTCGGAGAGCTTGCAAATTAGTTACTTCTCCATAACGGAAAATTAAGCCAACCAGTGACATGGCTTTAGAAGAAATGCTTTTAATATGCTTACGAAAGAGAAGTTTAGCGTCAAAGATTACCCCAAGGTCTTTCTGAGTTGTGACTTCCGGATTTACCTGTCCATCCATTCGATAACCATTTGCAAGGAGTGATTTACGGAGAATGAAGTAGATGATATTTGTTTCTGCAGGATTTATTTTGAGGCCCCAAGTGTCGGACCACTTAACAAGTGCGTTGAAGGCATGCTGCAAGTAGGTGATCCCGTCGATGGAATCAATTTGTCTAAATATTTTGCAATCCTCGGCGTAGAGAAAAATTTTGCATGAAGTAGAAGTAACTACCACAACTAAGTCATCAATAAGAAGGGCGATAAAGAGGTCCCCAGTAACTATAGACCTATCTCTCTCACATCCATCTCATGCAAAATCTTAGAACATATAATTGTATGTTCAATTATGGAATATCTCGATTCTCAGTGTTTACTCTTGAATAACCAACATGAATTCCGCAAAGCCAGATCATGCGAAACACAGCCTGCACTTTTCACTCAGGACATTTTGATCTCTGGGGAAAACAGCGTTCAAGTCGACGCCATATTTCTAGATTTCAAGAAAGCTTTTGACAAGGTTCCTCATAGGAAGTTACTCCTAAATCTGGAATCCTATGGGATAGATAGGAACATTATAAGCTGGATTAACCGTTTCATAACAGACCGTGAGCAAAGGTTCGAAGTAGATGGCGTTCCATCGGATACAGTACGGTAATCATCAGTAAAACTCGCCTCTTTGCTGACGACACAGTATTATACCGGGATATTTTCAGCGAGGAAGATAGGGAAGCTTTGTCTAACGACCTAAATGCGATTAATAATTAGTATGAGACATGGCAGTTGCAACTAAATTTGAAAAAAATGAACTTTTGGAGGAAGAATAGTTCACCCGAAAGCAATTAACACATAAAAGAGTCCGTTATATCAAAAGTAGACTATGTAAAATATTTAGGCTTTACGGTATCTAGAGACCTTTCATGGGGAAAGCATATTTCGCAAATTTGCGGAGCCAATAAAAAATTAGGAAAGAATACTTGGAAAATGTAATGATGAGGTAAAAGAGCGGTGTTATTTTACGCTTGTTAGATCTCATCTAGAGTACGCTTTGAGTGTGTGGGATTAGTCAGGATTAGGCAGGATTAGTCTTGGAACTAGATCGAGTAGAGCAGCCAGATTTGCTAAATGCTGTTATGATCAACGTAGCAATGTAACAAAGTTATTGGAGGATTTAGGCTGGGAACCACATGTTAATTTTAGGTTGAAATATAAGTTAAAATTATTGTATAAATTTGAAACAGATTACTTCAAGGAAGATGTTAAATGTATATTGAATACCCCGTCATACGTACTATGGTAGATCAGATCACGCCGGAAAATCAGGGAGATAGATAGTAGAACAAATAGAATTAAAATGTAATTTTTCCCCCGAACCATTAGAGATAAAAATAAACAAGGTCTTAGGGATCCTTAGGAAGAGTAGTGTATATATTTTATTTTCACCCTGCATATTTTCTCTCGTTTCCTATATAATAAATGTTATTTTACTTTGTTTCTACGTGATATGTATATTTATTGTGAAACGGTTTGTATTCAGAAGTCTAACATTGTCCCACATGTTTTGGATTATTTTATTTTGCATGCGGGTTGCTTAATTAAGATTTTAATTTGCTTCTTAGCATTTGCAATTTGAAGTGAATGTGAATAATGTTTGGCGGTGGCTCACGCCCTGCCAATCGCCCTTGCGGCGGTTTGCAGGGTAATTCTTAGAATTATAAGTAGAATATATAATGCGAATAACAGAGGACCCAGTACACTCCCTTGGGGAACACAAGAAATAACAGGGACAACAGATGAGTGCACACCATCCATAACAACACTTTGCAGTCTGTTTGTTAGAAAATAAGTTAAAATTTCGAGGAATAAACCATGACTATTGAATTGATTCTCCAGCTTATATAGTACCAATTGGTGATTGATTTTGTCAAATGTTTTTTCAAAATCGATGTAGCAGACATCAAATTGAGTTCTCGAAGGCCTGAATGCATTGGTGTAGCAATATTGAGAGGTTACTTAGTGTCGAGGATCCAGGAAGAAAACCATGCTGCTCCTCAGAAATGAAGGGCAGGGTGAAAGATAAAAGTCGTTGATGCATTGTGCGCTCAAAGACAGTTGACAGAATGGGTAGAAGTGAGATAGGGCGGTAAGACTCGACGGAAGATTTTCTTCCAGATTTGAATTAAGGGAAAAAATTGCCAAATTTCCACATTGTGGGGAAATATCCCGCGAAAAAGCTTCGATTAAAAAGAATGGAAACGGGGATGGCTAAAGCAGGAGCGGCGTTTCTCAGAAGCACAGCACCGAGTTGATCAGAGCCAGTAGCACGATTGTTCTTAATGGAGATAAGAAATTTGCGTCATTAATCAGGGGAAGTGGAAAGTGATGAGAGAGATTCGGGAACATATACATTTCAGACTGAAGTTAGATGAAAGACTGAGGTTAGACGTGAAAGTGGATTTAAAAAATTCTGAAAAGGTCCACCCGTTGAGGTCAAGAAGACACTGCAGTGCCGAGCGACATTTCTATTGGTGTGCTAGCTGAATTACAACAAATTAAATTGATCATAGACCAAAAGCGCTTTGGGTTGGTTACACATTCAGCGGAAATAGAGGATTTATGATTACCGTAGTCCAATTTAACAAGGTGGTTTGCATGCCGCCGAAGGTTTTTGAATGTTTCAAGAGTGTGGGGGTTTGGAAATCGTTTGTGTGAAGACCACGCACTTTGTTTATTTTTTAAAGCAAGAACTTTCTCACACGACATCCAAGGGGGCCTCTTCCTGGATCTGGGCTTGCGGTGAAGAATGCAGTCTCTTACGACGGCTGCCAACCAGTCATTAAAAGAGGTCTAAGGCATCGTCTACTGTGCTTTGTTTCAAAAGACACTACGGGAGGAAACCGAGGATGTCATCAACATGATCCCAGTCGGTCCTCTTTCAGATGGCGGTAGGAGGGCGTAGGGAAGGAGGGTGGGTGGACCGACGGGACTCGATTTTTACCTTTTTATCTCTGACTGCGAGAGCGGAAGAAATCTCTCTTCCATTTATCCTTTGAAATAACTAAAATATGAAATTGGTCTTTTGAAATAACTAAAATATTATGGACTGCGCATGTCACGTATTTTCACGGGGTTGCTGATTTGGAAAAATTCACAAATTGTTAAGAAATTCATGTTATTATAAAATTTATATAAAACATGAATATGATAAAGCATAAAATAATTTCTTTGCAGAGTAAAAAACGATGAGAGGTTTTTAGATTCTAATTAGATAAGATTCTTTTAGATCTAAATTCTTATAGAGAAGTTATTGCTACACAAATATTATGTAAGTATAAGTAAATAGATTCTACCTATTTATATTGATTTTACATGGATTTTTATAATAAATGATTGAGTGTGACTGCGGAGATCGCATCTAAGAAAAAATAAGTTATGCTTGAAGAAAATTAGAGAAATTATTGTAAACTTGTTAAAAGTGAAATTATTCCATTAACTGATGATATTTTGTTGTTGTTTGCTTGAACAGATTATAGATTATGGTTTATATAACAGTGGGTGAATTTAGTTGAAGTGAAGGACTATTATTCAGTTTGAGAAACATGTAAGAGTAGGTTCCTGGTATAAAAGTAAAATCTTGATTTTACTTAAAAACCATGAACTAAAATTTACAACTTAAAGAAGAAAGGAAATACCAAGTGGAATAGGCAAGAAAGGGAAAGCATTGTTCCTGAAGAAGATATTTTTTTATTTTACAAATTTAAATAGTCAGCTACAGTCGATATTAATCAATAAAATATAGTATGAAGATTCATTTCTTCCGGGGTGTCTTCCGCGTCTGTCCACATTGTGGGGACAACAGTTTTTCCAGCGTTACAACTAGCGTCTTCAGATTCCGAATTGATCTCTGCAGATTTTTTACCGTCTTTATGCACATCTAAGTCTCAAAATCTCCTCCAGTAAAAAAATATAGTATGTTTCGATTAAGATAAATATAGTATGTTTCAATTAAATTCTATCCGATGATTGGTTAGGAGCAGTCTGTAAATTATCCTGCCACGTCTCACTTTAGCCTGTTTTTTTAGGCGAGCAGTTTCTTATCTCCATTTTTATTCCGTAATGGCATACAAAGTAGTAATTTTTTACTAGCATGCCTCAAGTACTCGTAGTTTTGCTCTTCTTGGAAAGTTTTACTTAATGTTTCCACGGTGATACCTCGGTGTACAACGACTTGTGCTAGCTATTTTCATCTCTCTCCATAATATAAGAAGCACGGTGGAAGAATTCCCAATCTCGCCTCAGTAACGGCATTTGATTGTTGTTATCCTGCGGTACCCCTCTTTGAGCCCCTCTGCTCGTACATCTACACCCACGCCAGGCTGATGTGGAGAAGAATGAGGTCATCCAAGATGAAGGTGAACGCCTTGTAAACAGTGTTGAGGCAAGTTATACTGCGGTAGTTTTTCAGATAAGACGTCTCACTTTTTTCACTATCAGAACCTTGCGTCCTTAAGTCAGCTAAGGTGGTAGTGACTGTTCCAGAGAGAAAGAATTTAAAGATTGAGGCAAGGCGTTTAGGGTTAGAAGTCAACTTCTTCCACGAGAAGTTATTTAAAGCATCCATTCCTGGAGCTGATAAATTCTTTTTTCCAGAGAAAGCCTTCTTCACATCACCTTCTGTGACTGAGAGAGGTTCAATTTAATTAAGGTGGCGATCGCAATATTTTTTTAAAAAAGGCTAGGGCTAGAGTTTACTTCTTAATAACTTCGATGTCTCGTGGACGGCCTTCCAGAAACGTTCTACGTATGGGACGGCTGGTGGAGATTCGACAACAGGCGTAGGAGCTCGGAAGAGACGGGAAGGCTGAAGGAAAAATGTGTCATTTTCCTTTTTGTCCCTGGTCCTCTCGACCAGTCTTTTCTTTGCTGCCGTCATTGCCCGTACTTTAACCACGTCGTGCTGCTTAGGACAAGAAGCAGTTTCTATTCTGATTGTGATGTTGCATCCTGAGGGCGCGGGCGATGTGTTTCACTTTAGAGGTTAACGGGTCATGTATACCACCACACACTGAATTATCGACGCCTGCTGACTGGCCAGCGTGATCTTATGCTCGAGCTTCTTGAACCTTTCCGTTGCCTTGGCCTCCCAAGTGGTGACTTTTCGGGAGGCAGCCGTAGCCTCTCTTGACCACGCATTCGATCTCCCAGAGGCCAGTTGAATCCTTCAGGAGTTCATCTAAGTGGCCAATAGAGAATTTTTCTGGTGGATGATTCTCTGCCTGAGCTTTGTCGCTTCTCAACCGAATTCGTATGCCAGAGTCGGTCTTTCAACACCTATTTGATGGTCAAATACCACGGTGTCAGGTGGTCTTGCTAATTGTGGTGGAGGTAAAATTTGTGCCACGGACGTGCTTCTATGGCTTTGTGGTTGCGGTAGTGCCTATTATTATTTTTGTCCATTTAACTCCGCCTCTGAGGCTGGAAACTCTCACCCTTACCAGTTATGTTCGATACCAAAGGTTTGGATTTATAAAATTGACGGTGTTAAGCGAAATGTAGTGGAAGACAGGCATGTTTAATACACAAAGTTGTAGTACTGTTCCACAAAATTTTATTTTTTGGAAATATTATTTTATTAAAACAAATTTTATTTTGTGGAACAGTACTACAACTTTGTGTATTAAACGTGGCTCTTGAGCATTAAATTTTTCGTCATCACCGAGGCTCGAACCGGCAACACTCCGGAACCTCCAGTTCCATAGTCCAGCACGCTACCACCGCCCCATATTACCTATAATAATAATATATATTTCATTATATAAGTCCTTTTTACTATTGCATTGTTGATCTGTATGTAGTTCTTTATATAATAAAAAATCCACTAACTTCGAACTTACTAGATTTTCCATTTTGGATATGGTTTCAAGTGATCAGCAACTGTTCATCTCCACAATACGAGCATTTCTATTGGCTAATTGTCATGACCGAAAGTGGGGTCAGATGTACCGCATAATTTCTCATACATGCCCATACTGTTGTTCGGCCAGGTGAAGTATCACCACTGTCCAGTTACAGAATCATATTCCAGGATGGTCGGTGATGTGATTTGGTTGTTCCATAGTGGTGATAGGAATCTTTGAAGTTACAGAATATGACCCCAGGAGCTCCACAAATTTAAATAGACAGGCCCTACTTGTAGCATTTCAATTTTATTTAATTTAATCCTGTTTACCTTTGAAAAATATTTTATGTATCTTTATTAATTTTAATTGAAAAGTCATAAAAACTTATGTAGTAAAAAATCTATACCCAGAGTGTGACCAGTCTTTACCAAGTACATACTGCGATCCACATATAAAACCCTCCACAGATGATGTACAGGGTCTGTCGGAAAAGTATCGAGAAAAATTTTTTTCAGACAATTTATTTCCAATAAACATACAAACACATAATATTCTTCAAAATATGCCCCTTAGGCATCAATACACTTTTGGTAGCGTTTCTTCCACTCTTGGAAGGCAGAAGACGGAACCCCCTTAAGGCACTGTGTCGAAGTGGTTTTCATCCTGTCCGTCTCCAAATGGTGTCCCTTTAGGCTTCGCTTGATGCGGGGGAACAAAAAGAAGTCTGGTGGTGCTAAGTCGGGACTGTACAGCGGTTGCGACAGTGTCGCCTTGCTTAGCGAGGAACTCCTGGATGGCAAGAGCTGAGTGTGAGGGGGCATTGTGGTGGTGGGGACATTTGGTTGTTGGTACCATTTTGGCACAAATCTTTCGCATTTGCAAATCGTCCGACGCAATGCGGTGAACCGACATTTGTCATGTTGCACTTCTCTGCTTTTAAGTGGACACTGAGACGATGATCAGACTAACACTTCCCTCACTTTTGTGACATTGTCATCAGTTTTGGAAGTTGACGGTCATCCAACGCTCACATCGTCTTCAATTCTTTCCCGGCCGTTTTGGAATTGTTTGTGCAACTTGTAAACTCTTGCCTGTGACATGGCTTCATCTACAAAGCCTTCCTGAATCACGGCCAGGGTCTCGATACCGGGTTTTTTCAGCCGAACACAGAATTTGTTGGCTGCCTGCTGCTCCAGCAAACGTTGCATCTTGATTTCCGATGCGATGAAAAAACACTGTGCTAGCTCTACCGTTGCTCGGAGAGGACTGAGCTGTGGCATGTTTGGTAGCTGTGACTCCCCCCTACCATCCCCACCACTCGGCGCATCCTGCTACCCCTTCTAGCGCAGTCAGGAATTTTTTTCTCTATACTTTTCCGACAGACCTTGTATATCCGTACTGACTTTGTATATATATGTTGAGGTACACACAAGCGAGGTTATGTAAAATAATAAAATGTTTTTGATTGCAAGACTTCATAATAAGAGCTTTCATAATACTCTTGTACCAATATTACTTCATTATTTTTGTATTTTTCTGTAGATTTAAACAAGTCTTCATTGGATCAGGCCTATTTCTGTGCTTCACAGTAATTATTGTTATGGAAAACTGATTGTTTTTCTTTGTTCCTAAAAAATATATTTGCTTGAAAAAAAATTTAAGTTGTTATAATTATACTTTTCAAGGGACCTTAGAAATCTGGCTTCAGCACATTACATTTTATCTTGATATTGACATGCCTTTTAGTACAAAACATATATTGAATGTTTTTGCCATACAAATACCTTGCATTCATTTTTTAAAATAATTGTTTTTCTTTTCTGAACAGACCAAAGACTGGGCTAGGCATAGAGCTGAATGCAGGAAGCCATCTTAAGCCTTCGGATTTTAAAGTGATGTTCATTTCTTGTACCTGAAAAGCTAATTTTTTAATTTGTGATATTATTTGTAAAATTAAAGTTAGTATTTGAAGAAATGTTTGCTCATCAGCTAATTGTAAGAAGCTTCCTCATTTGGTGTTATTGTTTAAAAATAATAATATGAATGATTGTAAACTTGTTTTTGTGACTTATTTGCTATTTATTCTCATTTTGGAGGAAAATGTATGAAGCATTTTTGTTTAATATTTGTAACAAAAGATATTTTTGTACCAAACTAGTTGTTAATATAAGTATTGTTTTCTTTCATCACAATTTATTAGTGTTAATGATTTATTTAAACAAGATGACTTGATTTTCTGAGGATATGTGACAATTTATCCACTTATGTTTATAAACATATCATTTAATTATATTCTATGGTTTTAATTTGCTCTGCCTTAACAGTATTATTTAATTTTTGTGATGTAAAGAAGATAAATAAATGTTTGAACGTGGAAGTGCCAGTTAGCATTATCCACAAACCATGAAACATGTCTTGATTCAATTTGTGAGAGTATATGATTTGGGGAACCAAAGGCCTAGACTATCATTCCCAAAAAAAGTTGTCACCAAACTATTGCCTTTGACTGCAAATGGTCATGATTAAAGATCGAGGAACATTTCACTTTTCAATCTTTGGGTACACATGAGACTTAGTATCAGATTCTGCTCAAGTGGGTTTCTTTCATAGTAACATGGAAATGAAACATCCAAATAAGTAACTTCATGTTAAAGTAATCTATGAAATACTGGCACTACATGTACAATTGATTAGTTATTATCTTTCATTTGTTTTCAGCAATAGGCAATTAGTTAACATTCCACTTCAATATTTTAGTTCTCTAATGTACCACAACCAGCTAGTGACTTAGTCATAAGGTCCTATTATAAAATTTTGTTATTATTGACTGATGTAGTCTCCACCTGTACATTCAAATTGGGGGCTCTTTTATTCCAGAATATTTTACTCAATACTTCATTTCATAAATATATTGAAGAAATGTTGGTAAGCTGTTGCTCCACAGAAGAATAACATTGTGGTTTACTGTACCCCACCACATCTCAGTGATACAACTATGGAAGTACGAGGGTGGTCTGAAAAGTTTCTGACCCAACAAAGATACAAGACATTTTTTCTGAAATATTTTTTTTATTTTTCAACAGTCTCCTTTTAACTCTACACACTTCTCCAAGCAATGCTCCCATCTCTGTAACCCGTCCAAAAAGTACTCTGCGTTTTTCTCTGCAAAATAATTGTTCACAAAGATGATTGCCTCTTCATTTGATGAAAATCTCTTGTCCTCTTGAGTGCGATTTTTAGATGAGGGAACAAAAAGAAGTCGCTTGGGGCTAGATCTGGTGAGTAAGGCAGATGGTCAAGTAGTTCAAACTGTAATTCATGGATTTTCGCCATGGCAACCACTGAGGTGTGAGTCGGTTCATTGTCTTGGTGAAACAGGATCTTCTTTTTCTACAAATGTGGCCGTTTTTCCGCAAGTTCTGCCTTCAGCTTTTTAAGTAATGATGCGTAGTATGCTCCTGTAATGGTTTTTCCTTTTTGAAGATAATCGATTAAAATAACTCTATGACTATCCCAAAAAACAGTCGCCATCACTTTCCCAGCCGAAAAAACACTTTTTGCTTTTTTTGGAGTCGGCTCCCCCTGTGCAGTCCACTGTTTAGACTGTAATTTTGTTTCTGGCATATAATGGTGTATCCAAGATTCATCTATAGTAATTAATCGCCACCAAAACTCGGATTTATTGTGCCTAAACTGCGCCAACAGAGCATTGTTCATGTTCATTCGAACACGTTTTTGGTCTAACGTGAGCAAATGTGGCACCCAATGCGTGGACAGCTTTCTCATGCCTAAATGTTGATTTAATATGTGACAAACATGTTCTTTTGACATGTTCATAACCTCTGCTA
>WURS02156244.1:0-21591 GCA_011762765.2 Rhinocypha anisoptera
TTAATTTTTGTTTTAAGTGTCTAGCATTGTAATTTTTATTCAAGTTTTTATCTCATACGCCGGGCTTGGAGACTAGTATGAATAAAAAAGTAAGAGGAGAATCAAAGTAAATGGAATTACAAAAAAAATAATTAAATTTTAGACTAATGTTTTGATTTATAAATAGACAAATAAACCAAATAACAAAAATTCGAATCTAACAAAAATTTTTTAATCAAATCAAATAAAAATTCGGATTGAACAACTCTCTCTCTCTCTCTCTCCTCTCTCTCTCTCTCTCTCTCTCTCTCTTCCTTTTTCATTTGTACACTCAATTCTTAAATATAATATAAACATTGAAACTAAGCACATCATCACTGCGCATGCGCAAGAAAATAAATAAATAAAGTTTAACTACGATAATCGTATCTTTTTATATTAAAATAGAGTAAATATATAGATTAATAAATAAACAAAAATAGAGAAATGGAGATAGAAGAGAGAGAGAGAGAGAAAGAGAGAGAGAGAGAGAGAGAGAGAGAGAGGGGTAGAAGAAGTGAAAGTGAGTGAGAATCGAATGACGTAACGTTGCACATGAGTGCATTGCTTCAAAAAACAAGTTATCGGATTTGACAGTTCAAACAAACAAAAGTAAATAAAATGACAAATTTTTAAAAAAATGTTTTAATGTAAGTAAAATCTCGATGAGTACTATATATTGAAAGATATACCATCTCAAGTTTTTAGATTCCTAGAATCGTAAAGCGCATTAATATTTGTTATATATTTTTTGATCAATCTGTCTATTTTCGGTGTTATCTCAAGTTTCTTGCGTGATATCGATTTTTTATTTTTACAACTTTGACATTTTGTTGACAAATAATATACTTTAAAAAACTAACTCAAAAGTTGGGTTTGTGTTTAAAACATAATGTAATTGTAATAATGACTCTACAAAATTAAAGTTTTTGTCAAAAAAATTATCGATTCTCACAAATTAATTTTATAAACATTTTATTTCCCGGAAGTCTGCCAATAAACCAAAGGGAATTGCAGTGAAGACAACATTCGTTGCCTTATATTTTGTTTAGAATTAAAATAGAGAAACTGATCTCTCGAGACCAAGTCTCTCTAAAATAACTTTAAATTATTATTTTTTTGAAAAATTAACAATTTTTTAAAAATTGTTAATTAAAATCTACAAGTAATATGCAAAACTAGCCATTAAGCCCGAAAATTGAAAAAACAAAAATATTGAAACTTATTTTTATTATATAAAGTTATCTCTTTTATATATTACCAAAAAAATATGGTCGTGAGTTTCTGGTAGTGTTCATGTTAAGGCATTTTTTGTTTGCTGATAGACTACTCGCGCATGCGCAGTAGAATTCGAATTCTTATTCGATTCGAATCTAACTTTTTGTGTTATGATTCGAATTCTTATTCGATTCGAATCTAACTATAACCTCAGCTCCTCTTGCCAAATTTCCTATACATCTACTCTATACTCCTATGCTTAGAAATTATGAATAGATAAAGTTTTTTTGAATGATAGTTTGCTAGAAAAATTGACACACAACACACACAAACTTACAGTGTTGGGAAGCCTGGCGGACGCTCGAGATGCGAACCGATGCGTTGCCTTCTGCCGACATGACGACCACACGCCTGGGACCTTCTCCAGGGTCTTCCGTCTCCACACACCATTTCGCTTCACACCGCGCAACTCTTCACTCTCACTGCACGTTCAGAGAGAGAGAGAGAAAGATAAAGAGGAAAAGAGATAGGGAAAGAAAAAGAGAGGGGGAAAGAGAAAGAAAGGGGGAAGAGAAAAAGAGAGATAGAAAGAAAGAGGGGGAAAAGATAGAGAGAAAAAGAGAGAAAGAAAGGGTGAAAGAGAAAGAGAGAAAAGAGAAAGGAAAGAGAGAAGGAAAGAGAGAGAGAGAGAGAGAGAGAGGAAAGAGAGAGAAAGTGGAAGAGAGAGAGAGAGAGAGAAAGAGAAAGAAAAGAGAAAATATAGATCAGCATCATTATTATTGTAATTGTCATCCAAAAGAAAATTACCAAAAAAATCAATTTCATGCAAAAAAACTTCTACTTCAAATTGGCAAGCGCAGGATAAAGCCAAACAAGTACAAGCCACACATACAGAAAGAGATACAACTCAACATACAGATCTACCAAATAGTGAATTAGTAAAGAAAAGAGAAAAAAGAAAAATTGAGCAAAAAATAAGCAGAGAGAGAGCAAAAATAGTTAAATATTATTCAGTTATCATTTTCCCATGAGAGAGATAGATAGAATGTGAAAATTGCATTATGGAGAGTTGTGATATGTAGAAGTAGATGAGTGAGTGAGTGAAAAAGTGAGTGAGTGAGTGAGTGAAAGAGAATATTGATCAGCATCAGTAAGATCATTATCATCGTTAAATAAATTCCATGATCAATCTATTTCAAAACTTATTGATATTGGTTTAGTCAAACAAAATTTAAGGCAAGAGAAAGAGAAAGAATATTGATCAACATTATCATAATCACATAATCGTTTTCAACTAAACTTCTCGCGCATGCGCAGTAAAATTCGAACTCTTAACCGATTCGAATCTAACTTTTCAGTGTTATGATTCGAATTCTTAACCGATTCAAATCTAATTTTAAATATAATTAATTTCGAATCTAATCTAATTTTCAGTGTTATTATTTAAATTTTTAACCAATTTGAATCTAACTTTCTGTGTTATAATTTGAATTTTTAATTAAAAAACGCAGTTTTGTAAAAATTTTTTTAAAAGAGAGAGAGAGAAAGAGATCAAAGCACAATAAAACTAAAAGACGAAAATACCAACATAATAATATCATTACAATAATCATCTCATCTTTCCCGTAATGGAAGTGTAAGTAAATATAATAATATTTTAGAAAAACCCGCTTCGACTATAGTATATATATTAAATAAATAAATAAATAAAATTGAATGAAAATGCTAAAAAACGCAATAAAACGGAATTATCGCACCGATTTGCCGGCTCCAAAACACTCGACAGCATCATCTTTATCATCAACATCAATAATTTACCATGGTTGACTGAAAATGCTTAAGATCATATAAAAAATCGTTCTCAATTCATCCATTATTAATACACAATACAGAGAGAGAGAGAGAGAGAGAGAGAGAGAGAGAGATCAACTCTCTACACATTAAAGCTGATCATCGACTTGGGAATGAAGAAGAAAATAGACGAAAAGAATAAGAAAATAACATTGCCAATTTGATTGAGCCATCAAATATATATATATATAGTTTGAAGTTGATTTTGATAGAATTTAGAAATTATTCTGTTTATAACAATAGGAATAATCATTAAGATTCTAAAAAATGTTTAAATTAAACAACATTTCTCAAATTGCTAAAGTCCAGAAAAAAATTTAGCTTATAAGCGTTGATTTTCTAAAATGTCTATGACAAAGACTTGTCGAGCTATAACCAGAAATGTGCTTAATGTTGGCTTATAATCAGACAGTATTTTAAACAGTGTAGATTAAGTTTGTTAGGTTATATTATAATTAGTTAGAATAGTTAAATTGCTATTTTTACCCATTAAGATTATCTCAACACTGAACATTTTCATTTGCAGTTGCGTCAGTTGTCAGTTGTGAAAATTTGCGTCAGTGTTGTCTCTTTTTTTGCATGCCACTTCAGTTATTCGGTTTGTTATACCTGAAAAGATGAAGATGCCTCAGATCTTAAGTAACCTGAAGAACGTCTCGGCTTCGTTTGGTGTAAAATGGACGGTGAAGAACTTTAAATCACTTAAAGATTCAATCCCTTACGGCTTGACCAAGTCTCCCATCTTCGGTGATCCTGCTGGTCAAACTCGATGGATTCTCAAACTCTACCCAAATGGTGCGGATGAGGATTCTCGTGGTTTCATTGGGGTATACTTATGCATTGTTGACTGTGAATCAAAATATGTAAAAGTGGATTTTACGATCAAGTTGCTTCAAAGCAATGCCACCGAAGATTGTTTTTTGAGTTTGCTTTCTACCCAAAAATTTTACACTACTAATTCTTGGGGTTGGTCACAATATTGTTCACGTGAGAATTTGTTGAAAAATCGCGATACTCTCCTGTCAGATGGTAATCTAACTCTACAATGCAGTATAGAGATAAAGGAATTGTCACCGGAGAGAAATACAATTCCTAGATACAGTATCTCTAGAGAGATCCGTGCCAAGAGTCACCGGAACCTGACATTGGTCGCCAAAGATAGCCAGGAAATTCGAGTTCATCGATGGATTATGACCACTGTTTCACCAGTGTTTGCCGCCATGTTCGAGCATGACACCAGAGGGAAAGATCAGAACAAGGTTGTGATCGAGGACTTTGAAGTCAACACTCTTCGCTTACTAGTCGACTATGCCTATGAGGAGTGTTTGGATCTCGAAACGTTATCATTGGATGCACTTGAAAACTTATTTATGGCATCAGATAAAGTGAGTATGAAACCTTACAAAATGAAATTTACAAAATAGCTAAAGCATTGTGTAAAAAACGGGGACAAAGCGAGGTTAAACTCGAGTTATCAAAATTCGAAAGGTTATGCAAAAAAACTCGAATCATAACATAGAAAGTTAGATTCGAATCGGTGATGAATTCGAATCACAACCGTGAAAGTTAGATTCGAATCACAATAGAGTGAAAGTTAGATTCGAATCGGTGATGAATTCGAATCTTACTGCGCATGCGCGAGAAGTTTGAAAACGATTATGTGATTATGATAATGTTGACCAATATTTTTTTTTCTCTCTCTCTTTCTCTTTTGTCTTAAATTTCGTCACTGTTTACTTTTTCATTTTCATTTCGGCTAAGCTCAAAGCCCTAGTTTATTTTTAGTATAGTTTTAAGTTTTTGGTATAGTAAAAGTTTACTAATAAAATATATATCTTTCACCAATAGTATCAGATAGTTCTTCTGCGCAAACTTTGCGCTGTTCATCTAGCTTCATGTCTCCAACCATCGACCGCAACGCGACTACTCGCCTTTTCCGAACGTTTCAACCTGGAACAACTCTACACTCATGTTCTTGAAATGATCCAAAATGAACCCCTAGCAGTGATGACCAGTTCCGGCTGGATTGACAGACAGGACGAGTTGCTCAAGAAGGCACTCCAAACGATTCGTTCGAACACCACTGAGAAAGTCACTAACAAGTGATTGTTTTTAAAAAATTTTTCTTGTTATCAAATCATTATTACATGTTGCTTTTAGTAAAAGACTACTTTCGGTTAAATTTTGCTTGTACAAAGAAAACTGGTTTCAGATATACTGGATCATAAACAATTTAAAACATTCGTGTTATAAAGTAAAATAAAATTTGAACATCATAACATAACAATCGAATCATAACACAGAATGTTAGATTCGAATTAATTAAGAATTCGAATCACAACAGTGAAAGCTAGATTCGAATCGGAGATGAATTTGAATCACAACAACGAAATTTGGATTCGAATCGGTTAAGCACAGTGGGTGTAGCGTAACTCTCACAGCACAAAAGTGTGGTAGCAAACGAAAAATAACAGAACATTGAACATAGAAAACCACGACCATATTTATTCATTAATATAGGAGAGAAAAGAAGAATATTTTATTGTGATTCAGCGGTTTAACTTGAAAGAGTAAAAATGAGCATTGAATCAAGAGAGAGAGAGAGAGAGAGAGAGAGAGAGAGAGAGAGAGAGAGAGAGAGAAACAAGACAAATAATAGTCTCAATAAACATCTTGTTTTGTGGAAGGTTAGATCTAAAACTTTAAAAGATGAAATTGCTTTCCAAAACAAAACAAACTTCAATGAGAGTATCATGTTTCAATGTATATAAATAACAAAATAATAAATATATGCAACAGCAAAGCAAAGAGGAGTGCATTCTTGAATTTGAGTTATCTCGATATATTTTGATTGGTTATCACTTTTTTTCAATACCGAGCCAAAACTAAAATGATCATAATTCGCTCGAGTCAGTGAGTTGATAGCAGAGTTGCAAAAAAAACATAGATGAGCAATTTACAAAGAACGTGACTAGTGTATTTTACTCATAGACTTGACTGCTGGCTTCGGTTTGCTTTTTGCCTAGCCACTTGTCTTTTGTTTGTACTAGAAATAGTTAAATCTTGTCACGTAGTTTGTGAATAAGCCTCAAAAAGAATCCAGTCGTTCAAGAAGGTGTGAGCGTTGCGAGTCGGTCAGATATTCAGTGTAACGCATTCGAGTAGCGATGTCCCGTCGGACCAGCTGATAGCCCGGGGTCACTTTGTACACCTCAAAGTGACACTTCAAATGTTGCTCAAACTGTTCATCGTGAGCGTGGTTGCGTGGAATCAACGAGGCAAAGCTCGGATGAGCCATGTAGAGGGGCGTGGCAAACTCGTCACCGATGTTCTGCTGGTGCTGTACGTACTGGACGTATTGACACACTATCCAGGGAAAGAGTCGAGCCAAACGGGATAGGGTCAGTTGGGAGTGAGAGGAGTTTTCGCATTGGTTTTTGTTGTTGATGATATCATAGAAATCGATCAAACGAAGAATAGCGGGTTCGGTTATTGCCGTAGTAACATATGGGCCGTGTTCTATGAAGCATGAGATCAGTAGAGAGAGATCGGCGGACACTTCTCGTGGAGTAAGTTTCTTCGCTTTGGCGTAGAAGGTTCGGGCCACCGAGTAGAGATCGATGTCTTCGGGCACCAGGAAAACTTCACGCATGTTGGAACGATGTTTGCAGTACGGTCCGGTCAAGTTTAAGCTTGTGGACCAGGCAAAGAAGCTTTCAGCAAAGGAATGATTGTCACTCACAGCTGTGGGTGGCAACGAAGACCTTTGCACACTTCGACACTGATCCACCTTGCCACTTGTTGACCTCTTGTTGTTGTTGTTGACATTCGCTGTGATGTGAGACGTACGCTTGATGGGTTCGATAGGTTGAGGTTGAAATCCTTGGGACGTTGGAATCTTTCTAGTTGGTTCAACTTGCTGAATTTCTTGGAACAGTTGCTTGAGATCGGAATCCAACAGGCGAGCAATCTTGATCAATCGGGTGAGATAGAACACGCGGTTCTCTTCGCTCAGATGACCGATTCGTCGTTCCTCTTCGCACACCTCACGAATCTCTTCTTCGCACAGACCTTGATGGGAATACTTGGCTCGATTCTGGTGGTGCAGTATCCGAAAGCGTAGGTGAAGCTCGAACCAACAATCGTAATCGGGGTGGCGGGGAATCAGAAAGATAAAGGTGGCGTCGCACACGAAGAGAGGACATCCCAGTGCCACCTGGTCGGGATCCACACCACTTTTGGCTCTCAACCCCGAACGTTGAACGCACTCACAGACCGCATTCGGAAAGATGGGTCCGATTTGCAGTAGTTTGATATCGAATTTCGAATGGTAGCGATTGTTGAGACTGATCTTGTAGAAATTCAACACCTCTTGACACTTGCTCGGTAAATCTCGAAATCTCAACGATCGGTGATTACGAACATAGCACTCGGCGAGATTCTCGATGTCACGCTTCACCTGGTCGGCCGAGTTACGTTGACGAGCTCTCTCGTGGAATCGCTTCAAAAGCGAAGCGGTGTTCTCCTTGGATCCAATCATCGGACGCAGCGAAATCGATCGAGGCGGGTGTAGCAGCTCTCGGGTGAGATCGAAAAACTGGTCAAAACTTCGTGTATTCCACTCAAGGAACTCATCGCGAGATTTAGGAGTTATTGTTGCAGTTATGGGCTGTGGCTTAGACCTCGAGGCAGAAGTACGTTGACGTGATAATTCCATTGCAAGAAAGTAGATGCTATAAGATCTCAGATCTATCAGTGCACGATCAGTGAACGACAATGCGACAGTCAAAGTGCGTGTGTGAGTAACAAATGTTTTTTCCGTTTGAAAAACGTAAAATAAATAAACATATGAAATGAAAACCAAGATACACTTTCATAGATGACATGACACGAAAAGTTGAGTTTGTCTTGTTTTAATTAAGGATCACAGGAAAAGCACCAACCCTGTGTATTTACATAGAAGAGAGTTTCTGGGAAATTTCTTGCTAAAAATAATTATCAAAGTAACGTTTTTCTAATAACTTTCTTTTAAGGTTGGCTTTTCCTGCGATCCCTATTTTAACTTTTAAAGAAAGAAGACAAGAAACGAATGTTTACAAAAGCATATCACAAGAAAAAAATAGTTTTAAATTAACTTGAAAAGAAAATATACTTTTAAATAAAAGCCAACCTTGTGTCTTTTTCATAGAGGAGAGTTCCGGAAAGTTTCTTTGCTAAAAAGCACTATCAATGCAGCGTTTCCCTAGAAACTTTTTTTAAGGTTATGGTTTTTCCTGTAATGCTTATTTTAAACCTAAAAATCAAGTTTTTTATTTGCAACACATAAATTTATCGTAACTTGAATTTAATGAGTCATTGACATGATTGATCACTAATAGAAAAAAACGCAAAATTCCATTCTATTTCATGGCACACATGGCAGAGTGGTGCCAAAATGATTGACACTTGACATTGAATGAGTGAGTGAGAGAGAGAGAGCCCAATTGATTAGCTTTTGATAATGCAATCAAAATTATTTTTGCCAATTTACGCTAATTAACAAAACAACACCAACAAGAACATTTGATAAAGTAAAATGTTGATAATAATGAAATGTAAAGAAATTTTTTTAAAGTGCTTACAAAAATTGAATTTTTTTAGATAGAAATTTTGTGTTTGATATAAAGAATATAGTTTATTATTAATTAGTAAACAAATGAAAGAGAGTTATGAAAGAGATTGGGAAAGATTGAGGTTAAACCAAAAAGTTTACTCTCTAACTCTGTCCCCAATCAGACCAAAAGTGTGTGTGCACAACTTTGTGGCCAAAGTCGTCAAGTTTAACCCAATTTGGCATCAATAATTTACTACTAGCATAGAGAGATAGAAAGATAAAACGTGAAAGAGAAAGAGAGAGAGAGAGAGAGAGAGAGAGAGAGATCAAGTGTGTAGTTGTGTATTTATTTACTACTGTATATATATCACTCATATGAGTGGTATTACAAAGTTACTCTCCAAAATAACTCAAACTCGCTATGATTATTCTATGTTGAGGGTAAAGGGAGAGAGAGAGAGAAAGAGAGAGAGAGAGAGAGAAAGTGAGAGAGAATATGTTATATGCAAGGTTAATTATTGATAGTGCTAACGTTGCGTTTCTCTTTCTATCTCTTTCACTCACCCACTCTCTCTTTCACTCACTCACTCTCTCTCTCTCTCTCACTCACTATTTCTCTCTCTCTTTCACTCACTCTCCCTCTCTCACTTTCTGATCTCTTACTCCCACTCTCTCATACCCACAATTTAATCAACGATCAACAATTCATCCAACTTTCTCTCTCTCTCTCTCTGCTTCCCTTTCTTTCTTTATCTCTTTCTCTCTATCTCTCATATATCGATCGACATAATTAAGCAAAAGAATAAGAATGAAGAAATAAAATAAAATATATTATATACTATAAAGAAATGAAATGAGAGAACAAAGTTTAGCGCAACTTATAACAACACTAATAGTAATAATAATAATAATCATTATATACTCATTAACAGAACTCGCTTAACAGACTAAGACGTTTTGCAATCATAGAGAGAGAGAGAGAAAATGAGAATAGTCGAAAACAGATAGATAAATTGTCCCCATGTGAAAACTTTATATATTCATTGTTATTATATCGTTTTTGTGTGCTATAATTAACAAACATTATTATTATTAATGGATATTGTCTGTTTGTGTGTGTGTGCGTTCGAATGACATGAGAAAAATAAAACACAAGAAATAATTTGTCGTTGTAATAAAAAATAAAAAGTGTATGTTAAATATATATATATATAGAATTAGAGAAAATATAAGAATTTGAAATAACAGCTTAAAAAAGAATGAAAATAATAGAAATTTCCTTTATAATAATAATTATTTTATATATACTTAAACATACACACACATAATAATGATACAAAAAATAATAAAAAACGGGTAGTTTAAAATATAGTTGAAAATAAAAGAAAATAGGTTGATTTGATTTGATGAACAAAATGAAGTAAAGTGTGAAATCACTATCCACTCGGTGTGTTGAATATGAATATAAATACGCACAAATGATCATGGTAGGGGGAGGGGCTTATTTGTACTGTAAATAAGTAACAAGGCTTACACGTCATCTTTGAACGGCTACACTGAGAACGTTTTTCAAAATTTAAACCTACACAAGGGCAAAAGTGATTTCAAAATATGCCTGAATTTTATTAACCTAAATGAATAAAATTTTGAATCATGGTTGAAGAGAGTGAAAGAGAGATAGTGAGTGAAAGAGAGAGTGAGTGAGAGTGAGTGAAAGAGAGAGTGAGTGAGAGAGAGTAAGAGAGTGAGTGAGAGAGAGAGAGAGAGAGAGAGAGAGAGTGAGTGAGAGAGAGAGAGTGAGAAATAGTGAGTGAGAAAGAGTGATAGTGAGAGAGAGTGATAGTGAGTGAAAGAGTGAGAGAGAGAGAGAGAGAGAGAGAGAGAGAGAGAGAGAGAGAGTGAAGCTACCACATTTGAGTTAAAATTTTGACCTGTTTTGAAATCACTTGCCCGTTTGGGTTAAAATTTTAACACGCGTTCGGTGTGCAAGGTGAAAAATCATTGAAATTTTCACACCTTCCCTACCACGATCAAAAAGTTTTTTTGTTTTTGTTTAAAGCTTGACTCGATATCGCATACTAATGCTTCCGATTCGATGAACCAGATGAATTCGTTGCGAGTCATCCAGATACGGGTTAAACCGAGCAGTGGTGGCAAAAAGACGCTGACGGCGATAACGTTCGAGATCGTTGATACTAGGATCAGGTCGCATTATTCGGTCCAACACAACTCGACACTGAACGTGCAATTCGAATAAATCATCATACTTTGCAGCTCGAGGGATGAGTGAAGCAAAACACTGGTGAGCAACGTAACGAGGACAATTCGGCAGGCGAGGCACGAGAAGATCTTCACCGAAAACCTCCACATAGAGACACACGAGCCATGGAAAGATTTTCGCCAAACGCGACAGTGTGATCTCCGATGGATCGGTGGGTTTCACCTGAATGTCGTAGGTTTTGATGGCTTGGCCAATCAGTGCCAGGTGACGCACGTTGACCAGAAGATCGAGTAGATAGGGACCGCGTTCCACGTATCCGGAGATGAGAAGTGAGAGGTCACGTGATACCTCGTCCATGCTCAACGACTCTGTCTTGGCCTGGTTAAAATTTTAAAATTGTTGAACCCAAAATAAATAATTAAAATTTTTTTTTGTAAAAGTCGTTAGGTATCGTATTTTAATTACATCAGCATGTGAGGGGGAGGGTCAGTCATGAGTTAACAGCGGATTGATCGAAATAGCCACTTTGGTAGTGCAAATTTTCGAACAGTCGCGTGAACACTTTGCACTACAACAGAAGGAGCTAATCCGTTGTTAACTCAACACTGGGGAGGGTGGAGGTTGAAAATTTTCATAAACTCCTTCATTGAACAGTTCTTTTTAGTAAACAAAAGTGCTCACTATACGGGGAGAGGGGGATAAAAGCACAATATTTTGCTCACGTAATTAAAGTATGACCTCTTACACACTAATAAAAAAAAGAATTTGCAATTTCGTAAATTTCCAAGTACCATCCGCAATTTTGAAAATTTAAAATTCGTAAAACTGCGTGATATAATATATCTTATTCAAAAATATCCTAGCCTCAATATTCTAATCGGTGATGAATTCGAATCACAACAGTGAAAGTTAGATTCGAATCAGTGGTAAATTCAAATCACAACGAAAGTTGGATTCGAATCCCCGTTAAGCACAGTGGAAGTAGAGCAACTTTCACAGTACAACAAAAAATGGCAGTAAACCAAAAATGACAAAACATAGAACATAGAAAGCCACTACCATACTTTTTATGAATATATATAGGAGATACAGTTTGCCCTTACCTTGAAGTCCATCGCCAGTGACTGTAAGTCTAAGGTGTTGTCAAACACAAGCAAAGCCAGAGGTTGACTGGAAGGTTCAGATTCCTTCACCACTTTCTTGCTCGAAAGTGAATTAGCCTCTCTCTTTGGCTGGACAAAGTAGCGTGGAACGAGGCGTAACTTGTGAATCCAAGCCAAGAAGGGATCTTCACAATTCTCAATCAAATTGGCACGAATGCGCAAATCAATATACTCGAGTTTGGTTTCACCTTCATTCTCATTCTCATCATCATTTTTCGAATCCGATTCAATCGCATTTTTTCCTACTGTCGAATCAGAGTCCAAATTGACTTGAGTAGTAGTACTTTCAATATTCAACTTATGTTCACTACCAGAACTCGATGAATCGTTTGCCACTTCCGGTTCGGTGGAATCAGCTTTCTTCGAGTAATGCACTTGAAAATCGTCACTCTTTTTGTCTTCAATTTTCTTCGAGCTTACTTTAAAATTATTTTCTTTTTCAATTTCAGCATTATTCAACTTGTCTTCGTTAGCCACTTCCGGTGCAGTAAATTTACCTTCACCCGAACTCGATAAATCTGCTATCGCTTGACAATCGTTTTTCATCGAATCCAAGTCAAGTGGTGCAACGGTAGTCGATTTGGTCCAATCAAATTCGTTAGTCACTTCCGGTTCAGTGGAATCAGCTTTCTTCGAGTCTTCCACTTGAAAATTGTTAACCATTTCATCATTCTTTTTGTCTTCAATTATCTTCGAGTTTACTTTAAAATTATTTTCATTTTCAATTTCACCATTATTCAACTTGTCTTCGGTGTCTTTCGGGATCGATTTAGTCCAAACAAACTCGTTAGTCATTTCCGGTTCAGTGGATTTACCTTCACCGGAACTCGATAAATCTGCTACCGCTTGACAGTCGTTTTCGTTCGAATCTGAGTCCAGTGGTGCAATGATAGTCGATTTTGTCCAATCAAATTCGTTAGTCACTTCCGGTTTAGTAGAATCAGCTTTCTTGGAGTCTACTTTGTCTTCAATTTCCATTGAGTTTACTTTAAAATTATTTTCATCATTCAACAACTTGTCTTCGGTGCCCTTCAAAGTCGATTTGGTCCAATCCAATTCAGTGCTCACTTCTGATTTGACGGGTTCGGAATCTATTAGAACATTGTGATGATTATGATTAGAAACTTCATCATCTTTTATTCTGTTTGCAATACCTTTCAAGCTGGCATTGGTCCAATCAAATTCCCCGATCACTTCCGGTTTAGTTTGAACTTCATCTTTGAGCCCATCTTCATTCGAATCCAAATCTACTTGTTGAATAGTAATCTCACTAATTATCGTATCTCCATTGTTCTTAGCAAAGTCTTCGGTCGCTTCAGTCGAATCGTTTTTCATCACTTCCGATTCAACTGCAATAGTAGCCGCTTTAGTCCAATCAAATTCATTGATCACTTCCGGTTCAGTGAACTTGGTTTCGCTTGAGTCAATTTGTACATGATGATGATCATTTGAGGTTTCAACTTCATTCAACTTGTTTTGCGTAACATTCGAAGTGGCATTAAGCAAATCAAATTCATTACTCTCAATTGACGAAGTTTGTTTCAAGTCTACTTTAAAATAATTATTATTAGAAATTATTATATATCACAAAATTCAAAATCAGTCTCTAGGTACCTTTGGTGCAGTCAAATTCATTGCAAGTCACTTCCGGTTCAGTGTGATTTTCAATTTTGGACTCAGCAACTTCATTCGAATCCAAGTCTACTTGCGAGGTGATTTCATCGATTATCTTATCTTCAGTATTATTCGAAAATCCCAAATCACCAGAATTGCTGTTCATCAACTCAGAACCACCAACTTCAATCGGTTCAGTCGCTTTGGTCCAATCAAATTCACTGATCACTTCCGGTTCACTTGATTCAGTTTTCTTCGAGTCCATTTGATTTTCATCTTTGAGCACATCTTTATTCGAATCTAAGTCTACTTGTTGAGTAGTAATCTCACAAATTATCGTATCTTCATTGTTCTTAGCAAAGTCAACGTGACAGTCAACTTCAGTTTTCGAATCGTTTTTCATCACTTCAGATCCAACTGCAGTAGTAGCCGCTTTAGTCCAATCAAACTCACCGATCACTTCCGGTTCACTTGATTCAGTTTTTTTCGAGTCTACTTGAATAAAATTGAAAGTATCCTCGTTTAACTTATCTTCAGTACTCTTTGGCAAATCTACTACTCCATCAGATTCCAATGAATCGATCACACCTGGTGAGTTGGTTTGCATTGACTCAGAAGCAACTTCAATAGTAGTCGCTTTGGTCCAATCAAATTCACCGATCACTTCCGGCTCATTTGATTCAGCTTTCTTCGAGTCAACTCGTACATGAGTAGAGATTTCATCATTCTCCTCAATATCCTTTGAGAACTCCTCTTTGTTGTCAACAGGAGCTTGACTGCAGTTTTTCATTGACTCGGAATCAACTGGAATGATAGTCGCTTTAGTCCAATCAAATTCACCGATCACTTCCGGTTTACTGGACTTTGCTTCCTTTAGGTCAACTTGTACATGAGTAGAAGTTTCATCATTCAACAACGACTTCTCTTCGGTATCCTTTGAGAACTCATCTTTGTTGTCGTTCACTTCAACCGGAGCTTGACTGTAGTTTTTCAATGACTCAGAAGCAACTTCAATGGTAGTCGCTTTGGTCCAATCAAATTCACTGATCACTTCTGGCTCACTGAACTTTGCTTCCTTTGGGTCAACTTGTACATGAGTTGAGGTTTCATCATTCAACAACGACTTCTCCTTAGTATCCTTTGAGAACTCATCTTTGCTGTCGTTCACTTCAACCGGAGCTTGATTGCAGTTTTTGATTGACTCAGAATCAACTGGAATGATAGTGGCTTTGGTCCAATCAAAGTCATCATCAATAAGCTCCGACTCGATTGGCGCAACTTGTTCTAAGTCTATATATATATTATTTTAAAAAAATATAATAATAATAATAATTAGATTCTATCCTCTCAATCAATCAATCCGTCTCTCTCGTACCTTTTGATATTGTTGTTGAATCCAGATTTGCTTGGAAACAATTTGAAATCACACCACTAGTCTTGTTTTCTTCTTCTTTTTCTTCAATACAATTCTGCTCTTGACTTTCCAACCCAACTTGCTTCAAGTCAAAGTTAACTACTTCGGTGGTAGCCTTGGTCCAATCAAATTCGGAATCCGAAGCTTGATTCTCAGTTTTCGATTCATCAGTGGCACCAATCAAAGTCTTCTCCACGACGGAAGTCGAATTAGTCCACTCAACAGATTCATTGTAATTCGAAGAGCAAACTTCCGGTTTCGTGTAGTTCTCAGTTGGTTCCAAATTACCATCGACAACTTCGGTGTTTGCTTTGTCCCAATCAAAATCATCTGTTTGATGTTTGTTTACATTGTTGTCATTAGCAGGTGCCGAGGTTGCTTTTGACCAGTCAAACTCATCATCAAAACCGGAAGATTCGTCTGTCTCGATTGGATTCGATGTATCAATTGAATTCGTCTTAGTCTTAAACTCATTCTTCACTGGTGATGAAGCTTGGTTCAAATCGCCACCACTCGAAATCGAAGCTCGGCTCCAATCAAAGTCGTCGTTCAGAGTGGATGAGTTTGAACAAGAGGACAAATTATCACTTCCGTTTGGAAAGTTCAATCTCTTGGGTTTGACCGAGTAAGGTTCTGAATTGTGAAGAAAACAAAAAAAATTGTAACTCAAATTCAAAAACTTTACAAAACACAATATAGTTAATACGAATTAATTGTATTGTAATTCGAATTGATATTTTTGAACCCTTGCTTACATATTTTTTTCTATAATAAAGTACAGACAATTTCGTTAATTCGTAATTTGCGGAAAAGTAATTTCACTATAAAAGTTAGATTTTAAATTAGTTTCATTTGTTTGCAAACTTATATTTCTATAGTTTTTTTATCAAAATCAACAAAATACCCTAATATATCAACTATTTAGTATAGTTTTGCAGGTGTTTGTAATCGATTTGAAAAATTAGATACAGTGACATGAAAAATTTATATCTATTTTTAGAATAAAGTTTTAAATCAAAAACTTTAAAAAATATTTTAGACTAAGTTTATATATATATAGAATATATATTGAGTAGAGAGTATATATTCGCAAAAATTTTCAAATTTGAACTTCCCTCGAATTACAAGCATTTTTTACTGTATTTTACTTTTTTACTACACACTCACCTGATTTCCTATCAACAACTGGAGGTGGAGTAAACCCCAATAAACGGTGTTGAGGTCGATAAAGCGATCGGAATTCTTCAGCATTGAGTTGAACCGCTTCTCGTTTGAAAAGGTCAAAAACAGTCTCCGTGGTTGGATTCGCAACAAGAGACTCCAGTTTGGTGAGAAAATTGATACGCTGTGAGTCGGACAAATAGTCTAGGTCACGTTCGGCAATCGCCTTCTGTCGTACCACCTCGGGAACCGCTGTTCCATTGGGCTCTTGCAAACAACGAAACTTGATATGCCATTCCAAGAGATAGTCATATTGCGGTTGACGTGGAATCAGGTGGACAAAAACCGGATGGCACACGAATCGCGGACAGTCGGGTGCCACGTGGGAAGGATCGAAATCACTGCCAAACACTTGAATGTACTCACAAACCAGCCACGGGAAGAGATGAGCCAAATTGGCAAGAGACAAACTTGATGCTCGATCCAGCCCGTAGAATTGTTTTATATCCCACTTATCCTGGGGCGAAAACATATAACCACTGTATCTCTTGAGACTCAACTCGACCAGAATGCAAATATCGCGAACTACTTCAAACTCGGAGACACGTCGTTGAGTCATGTGGTGAAATACGCGAGCCACAGCACGAAGATGTTCCAATGTGAGTGAGGTATCCCGGCGAATCGGTAATTCGGATCGCGATTGAGTCATCGATTTCACGAGAGTAGCAAAATCACCAAGATTTTCACCGTTCCACGCAAAAAACCCACCGCCATCCTTTGGGTCGCCAACTTCAATCGCGGCAACCATTTTGAACGAAAAACAAAAAAAAATAAAGTGTATAGAGAGAAGAGAAGAGGTAAACTGATGATGTTGATGTCAACACAAGTTGAAATGTGACGTAGCGCAAACGACGAAACACAACCGAAACGAAAAGTGAGCAGCACTCACAGAGCTAGGCAGCCGTGATGCAATTGAAACACTCACCTAACGCTCTTTGGTTGACCCTTCACAGATATTGTTACGACAATTTAAATTGTATACTTATTTGTGATTGGTTGAAATCCAAGGAAAAAATTGTGATTGGCTGATTTTAGGTGTGACGCATGCGCAACAGTGTTTGTTGGAGGAAAAAAGTTTTTCTTTGTTTAAATAAAAAATCAGTTAAACAAATGTTATTATTTACTTTATTATTTTTAAAATTAAAACACAAATAAATAAGCAAAGCTTGAGCTAAGATAATAGAAAAAGTATATGAGTGAAAAGATGCAAAAAATAATTGTTTGTTTACATTTTTTGATGTAACTATTTATTTATTTCAAGTTAAGAAGCTAAACACTTTTTTGTTTTTTTTGCAAATTGTAAATAATACAATACAATTTTTTAAAAAATAATTTTATATGATCTTATAATATTATAATAAAATATAAAAACAATGATTTAGATAAAATTTATAAAAATAGAATATGGAATATACAATTGTTCATTATGGAATTTTGGTAAAACAAACTCTCAACAAGAGTTGATACCTTTGAAAATCCGATAGATAGTGAGAGTTGCGCATCAGTCGAGCATGTGCACAAATAGATTTTTTTACTACTCGACTCGAGTTTCGGCCAATTCCGGCAAGCAGAAGCCTTGAGTAGAGATGTTGATTGGCGAATTGATCAAAGAAGGCGTGACGAGGAAAAAGTGATGCCATCAATGGATACCCGAGCCAACTTTCCCATGGGTAGAAGGCTTTGATGTAGAAACACACAAACCAAGGGAAGATTCGAGCCACTCGAGAAAGTGTCAGAGTAGATTCATCTTCATCATAATCATCAGTTTCTGATTGACTTTTGAGTTGATAAGCTTCAATCACAGAACGAATCTCAAGCTTTTGGGAAACATCTGGAATTGATCTTATCAAATCAAGATCAAAATCCAAGCCAAACTCAAGTAAGTAGCCAATCATGATTGAGAGATCACGAGAAACTTTGTTTCCACGTTTCCGTGCTCGCATGTAGAAAACTCTAGCCACTTGATACAGATCTAACTTCTCAATCCACAAGGCTTGATTTATACGCGTAGGTTTTTTATTACCATCAGAAAGGTGGAAATCAAATTTTTCCGGTGGATCAATCTTCAAAGCCCAATCAAAAAATGCTTTACAAAATGAATTGTTCAAAGTGAATGGAAGTAGACAGTGTGAAAGATCCAAGATGCACTCATTGTTATTTTCATCAATAACTCTTGGAGTTATTTTTAAGCCTGTTGATTTTTGAACTAAAACGAGAAAGAGAAGATCAATAAGAGTTCTACTCTCTCACTTTTTCTTAATATAGGACAAATTTGCCAACTTCATACTAGAATTTGAAGTGTAACACAAAAAAAAAGTTAGAATCGAATCGAGTAAGAATTCGAAGTGTAACACAAAAATGTTAGAATCGAATCGGCAATGAAGTCAAATCTCAACAGTGAAAGTTAGATTCGAATCGAGTAAGAATTCGAATCGAGTAAGAATTCGAATCACAACATTGAAAGTTAGATTCGAATCAAGTAAGAATTCGAATCACAACAGTGAAAGTTAGAATCGAATCGATGATGAATTCGAATCACAGTTGAAGTAGCGTAACTCTCACAGTACAAAAACGTAAGTGATAGAATACCAAAAAATGACAGAACATAGAACATAGAACATAGAAAAACACGACCATATTATTTCATTAATATATATAGGAGAATATAGAAGATAATATAAACAATAATAAATATATACCTCTTGGAATCTTGTGTGGTTTGTGAGGAAACCGAGCTAACTCGCACAACTCTTCCAAATAGAGAATCTTTTCGTTTTCCTCTAGATAGTTGGCATATCGGTCACGTTCGAATTTTTCGATCCAATGTTGATCATCATTCTGGTTGTTGTTGTTGTAGGACTCTCGAAGTCGGGCAAAGTGGAGATACCACTCAAACCACTGGTCGTAGCACGAATCAGAAGGTATGAGGTAGATAAAGAAAGGGTTGCACACAAAACGAGGACAATCTGGTGATATTAATTTTGGATCGATTTGGGTTGGAGATTTGTGATTTGGAGAGATTTGTTGCTGTTGATAGTGTTGGCACACCTTGAAAGTTTTGTAGGAGAGTTAGAAAAAAAATGGGTTCGAATCAAATAAAATAATGCTTATTTTTTTCTTTTGTGAAAAAGATCGAGGTCAAATTCGAGTTATCATAATTTTTAAGGATTATGCAAAAAAATCGAATCGAATCAAGTAAAAATTGGAAAAGTTCAAATTCCTAATCAAATTGAATGAGAATTCGAAAAGTTGTGCACAACATTCGAATCGAATTAGAATAAAATTCTAATCACAACAGTGAAAGTAGCGTAACTCTATAGAATACGAATTTTGGCTAAAATTTCTTGTATGCGAGAATTTTGAAAAATTTCTTGTATATGGCTAAAATTTGGAAGATTTCGCGTATACAAGCTACTCTAAATTGAGTGTCTCACAGTACAAAAACGTGGGTGGCAGAATACCAGAACAGAATGACAGAACATAGAAAACTATGACCATAAAATTCGAGAGAAGAGAGAGAGAGAGGGAGAGAGAGAGAGAATTATGTAAATAATCTATTTTCTTCAATTTTTTGTTGTTGTCTACCTTATAATAATAATAATTTTGTGAAATGGGCGAAGTTGTCTACCTTGAAAGCCAACATCTTGCCAAGCTTGAAAAGGTGCTTCAAGTTGTTCACCTGGTAGAAGTACAACACCTGGCGCTTGGGCCCAAGTGGCGGTTGAAGTGAGCCTTGTTCGTAGAGTTCCACGACCAATTTAGCCAGAATGTCGATATCTTCACAAACCAACTCCACCGATGGTCTTCGAGAGGTGGTGGCAAAGAAGTTACGCACAAATTCACACATCTTTGTCACTTCCTGCCTTCGGGCTTCGTGCCATTGCTTCGGAATCAGTGCTTCGCTTAGTGAAAAGTTGAACATTATGGAAGATGTACTGAAGAATTCAAGTTACAAGAAAAATAAAAAGACAAGACATAAAACAAACCAACTTCAGAAAATCAAAATCAAAACTCCCACACACTACGCGCGCTACTAAACTTTAAGTCGCACATGCGCACTCATAAGTATGGATCTTAACTTAACAAACTTATCCAGCATTTTGTTCGGGAACTTTCTTATACACTGGTTTGTGT
Source organism: Rhinocypha anisoptera (assembly GCA_011762765.2). Classification (NCBI taxonomy): domain Eukaryota; kingdom Metazoa; phylum Arthropoda; class Insecta; order Odonata; family Chlorocyphidae; genus Rhinocypha; species Rhinocypha anisoptera. The sequence goes on from WURS02156244.1 coordinate 20,448, forward strand.
TGCGGCTACATTCAAGACCAGTAACCCAAATCAGTGTGTGAGAAAGTTCTCGAACAAAAATGTTGGTTAAGTTTTTAGAGTCATATTATAATAAGCCACTGACTTATCTGACAAAATACCGTTATTTATAAGCTATTGTGTAATGTAAAATTGTAAATGTCTAAGAGAGTTAGATTATTGTGATTTTTAGAGATAAGATAAGATTACGTTAGTTTGTAAACAAAAAAATGAAACTTTGTAGTTAAGTGACCCCAAAAAACCAACCACCTGAAATTAATAATTATAATAATTAAGAATTTGAAGTGTAACACAAAAAGTTAGAACTGAATCAAGTAATTAGAATCATAACAGCGAAAGTCAGATTCGAATCGGATAAAAATTCGAATCTTATTGCGCATGCGCAGAAGTGTAGCAGAAAATAAAAAATGCTTTAGCACATGCACATAGAAATTCATGGAAACCTACTTATACTTTGTTCTTTCATATTTATGTCATATATTGACAAACAAAATTACTATCATTTCATATTTCACACTCAAACTTCTTTGTATACTTATTTTTTTCCAAATGTACGTTTAACTTTATAATCAAATTCTTGTTTTAAAAGTTCATGTAAAAAGAGTTTTATTTGATTTCCAAGAATATAGAGATTAATGATTAAAAAATAAACATACAAAAAATGTAACTGAATTTATAATTTTTTAAATATATAATTGCCAAACTTGTAGTTTTTTTCATCAACGAGAATCTCTAATAAGCTGCCATTCCGATTCAGATTTTCTGCAAAAGCAAAAAACGTTGCGAATCATTGAGAAAGTGAGCTTGGTGAATGATTCGAGCAGTGGTGAAACAGATGCCGCTTTGCTCTTCCATTTCATCCAAGTTCGAACCCAGAACGGATCCATCGAGTCGACACAACACGTGTAGTTGGTAGAGTGGATGGTAGAAGGGATGGCGTGGAATCAACGAGGCAAAATACGGGTGACGCATCCACAGGGGATACTTGGATTCATTTGGTTCCTTCCGAGAGAGAGAGAGAGAGAGAGAGAGAGAGAGAGAGAGAGAGTGAGAGAGAGAGGGAGAGAGAGAGAGAGAGAGAGAGAGAGAGAGAGAGAGAGAGAGAGAGAGAGAGAGAGAGAGAGAG
>WURS02156458.1:0-21584 GCA_011762765.2 Rhinocypha anisoptera
TCTCCCCCCCCTCTCTCTCTCTCTCTCTCCCCCCCATCTCTCTCTCTCTCTCTCTCTACCCCCCATCACTCTCTCTCTCTCTCTAACCCCCATCTCTCTCTCTCTCTCTCTAACCCCCATCACTCTCTCTCTCTCTCTACCTCTCTCTCTACCCCCCATCTCTCTCTCTCTTTCTCTATCTTTCTCTCTTTACCTCTCTCGCCTCTTTCTCTCTATTAATTAACTGCATTACGAAATTAAAGTATGTCCCTTTTTGCAACAAGCAAACCAAACCTTATGTACGGCATCTAGAAGTTGAAGAGCTTGATCCAGTGACATTGAACCAAGCTCATCTTGAGTGATTTGACAATCGTTGTAGACGATTCGAATCAAACGTCGCATCGTTTCCGGTTGAAGATCGATTTCTTCATCATCATCGAGATTGATACTAAGTTTTTGGTTGGACACACTTTTCTTCATATTGTCCACAATGATCTGTGCAAAAACGGGTGAAACCGCTGAAAGTACCTCTCGATGCACTTCAATCACTTCGCCTTTTACTCCAAGTTTTAGATCAAACTTCCCGTAGAGACGAGATGCAGTGACCAAATAGGCTTTTGAAGAAGGTGATTCTAATACAGATGAAACTGATGGGAAAAGTTTATGGTTAAAAATTGATTTCGAGCAATATATTTCAAAAACAATATATTTAACCCTTTCGATCCCAATGATTCATTAAAAGATATTTTTACAAGAGAAACGGCGCTAAGGCGCCATCTGCCTTATGTAAAAAAAGGCGGCTGTTCCGCCGAGGTTAAACTCGAGTTAATTTGAAGGGTTATGCAAAAAAAAATCGAATCAAATCGAGCGAGAATTGGAAAAGTTCGAATTCTGAATCAAATTGACAGAGAATTCGAAAATTTATGCACAAAATTCGAACCGAATTGAGATAAAATTCGAATCATCACAGTGAAAGTTAGATTCGAATCGGTAAAGAATTCGAATCACAACAATGAAAGTTAGATTCGAATCGGTAACAAATTTAACGGTACAAAAACGTAGGTGGCAGAATACCAAAAAATTACAGAACATAGAACAAAGAAAACCACGACCATATTATTCATTAATATATAGCAGAGTTTTAGAGAATTCTTTCTACCAAAATTTAGGCTAAACTTGGCATCACTCTTTGGCTAATTTTAACATTCGCAAAATTGCAAATTTTTTTCTAAGTGTATACCTAAGTCATCCAGTGAAAGTAATTCGGGCGCAGATGGAACAGGCAATTGAGTTGGCGTCAAAACATCGATACCGGAATCATTAGCTGAAAGTTGTTCCGATAAGGGAGTTGAATTCGAAACAACTTGACAAGTCATCATCTTAGCACGAGAAGAAGTTTTCGGTACCAGAGGTGTAGTAGAAGTAGTAGAAGAGAGTGAAACTTCTGCCGGAGTCAAAGTTGAAGGGGATAGTTCTTCAGCTGACGGAGAAGTTGGCTTGTTGACAATTCGCTTTGGAAGAGCAAGTCGCTCGGAAAGAATTTTCACCTTATAGTAAATGAGCAAATCAAATCGAATTACAAATTTGAATCACAATAGCGAAAGTTAAATTCGAATCGGTAATGAATTTGAATCACAACAGAGTGAAAGTTAGAATCGAATCGGTAATGAATTCGAATCACAATAGAGTAAAAATTAAAATTCGAATGAGTGATGAATTTGAATCGCAACAGAGTGAAAGTTAGATTCGAATCGGTGATGAATTCGAATCACAACAAAGTGAAAGTTAGAATGGAATCGGTGATGAATTCGAATCACAACAGAGTGAAAGTTAGAATGGAATCGGTGATGAATTCGAATCACAACAGAGTTAAAGTTAGATTCGAATTAGTGATGAATTCGAATCACAACAGATTGAAAGTTAGATTCGAATCGGTGATGAATTCGAATCACAACAGAGTGAAAGTTATCATACCTTGCAGTAGATGGTCAGTGTTCCTCGAGGCAATACGTTGACTTGTCGAGTTTTGAGATCACCATGCATAGCAAAATGGGTCCATCCAGCCCAGCCTTTGCTTTCAAGCCGATCGCCGGACTTTGATTTAAACCTGCAGTTATCAAATTGCATCTGGAACCACTTGCATTTGGCCCGATCGAGAAGAGCACAGGTCACATTGGCCACAACGGTACCTTTGGTATTGAGGTACAGATAGATCGAAAGCATATCTTTCAGGTGATAGCCATGGGGAAATAGCTCCAATCTCCAAGAGGTTCGCCACCCGGGCCCGAGAATTAGTGGCGAGTGGATTGGTGCAGTCATCGCGGGTACCGAGAGGTATTGACTTGCAAAACGTGGAATGGTCCAAATGATGCCAAATTCGTTCTCCTCATCCAACTCATTATCCTTCACCGTATCGAGAGTGCCCACTGCAGACAGTGTCATCTTGGTCTTGGTTCGGTTCATCATCATAGAGAGAGAGAGAGAAAGAGAGAGAGGTGGTACTAAGCTTAAAGTCTCAGTCTAAAAGTGAGCGAGTGATAGAGAAAGTGAAATGTGAATGTGTAATTGAAACGAAAAATAAAACTAAAACGCATTGCATACGTTTGATTGATTGATGACACAATGAGTCACATTGTCAATGACTCAACTTGGTCGCGTTCACAGATAACGATACAGGCAACAGTCAACAATCGGACAGCTCAGGAAAAGACTTCCATTAGGAATCGCCATAAGGTAGGCGCACGCTTTACCTCTGACCATATCTCAAAAAAGCCACTTGGTACTGCCAAAGATAGAGAACAATTTTTGTTATACGTAGTATGCGAACGGTCTTTATTTTTTTGGTTCTTTTCTTACTCTAAAGTTTTGTAATATTTCATCATCATTGCCATTAGAATCTGATGAAATTGTGAGCGAGTGATAGATGAAAGTGAAATGCGAATGTTTAAATGAAATGAAAAAAATAAAACGAAAACGTATTGCATTCGTTTGATTGATAACAATAAGTCAATGATGACTAAAGCACTCACAGTGACTCACTTCTCCTGGAGGGAAGTGGCCAAACACAGTGTAGATTAAGAAACCGTACACAGAGAACGTACTTTCACTCACTCTTACTCTGCTTTTGCCACTCCCCCAATAAGTGTTATAATGATGACATTGTCAATGACTAAACTATTGGCCAGAAATTGATCAAGTTCACACGATAACAAAAGATTGCAAATAGAACAGATGTACCTGATAAAATCAAAGTTGCAAATAAAACATAAATGAGAAATTCACTAACTACGAGCGTATACTAACTACGAGCGTAACTAATTAACTAACTACGAGCTAATTCACTAACTACGAGCGTAACTATAGTTAAATTGTCACGCGGGACAATTTAACTATTTCTATTACAAAAGACGTGGCTAGGGAAAAAGCAAACTGAAGCCAACAGTCAAGTCTATGAGTAAAATACATTAGTCACGTTCTTTGTGAATTGCTCATTTATGTTTTATTCGTAACTCTGTTGTGATGAGATAGTTTGCAAAGCGAGCAACACTTGACGTGCTGTCGAGAGAGACTGAGTGGCAATATATGTCCAAATTCTATCGCAAACTTTCACTTCATTAGCCTCCTCAGCCAACCGATAGTAGTCTCCACTGTTGGCCATGGTTAGATTTGCAGCGAAAGTGTCGAAATTCTCCCACAAACAAAGCCAGTTCTTCGAGTGATGATTCTGCGAATGATTGGCGAGAATGTGAAGACAGTGGTCTCGAAGTTGACCAGTTTTGGTCTCGGTGGCCAGTGCATGCAGGTCATCCGCCCAAAATGGCTCAATCACGCCCACCGTTCCAGTGTGTAGAAAACGAAGTAAAGTGAAGTATACCGGAAATTGGTAGTGTGTGACGAAGGAGATATTCACAGAATTTCTGTCCATCCAAGAATTGGCTATCTGATCGGCTAGATAGGTGGAACATTTGGCGCTTTGCTCTTTGTTGATCCAAATCTTTCGATTATAATCGACTTTGAGCACTAGATTGTAGTCGAAGGGATTGTAGAAGGTGCGCATCGATTGTAGAAGATTCTGAAACAGAAACTATTGTGGTAAGGGTGGATTGTAAATAAATTTTTTTACAACACAATGATTCTATGATTCATTTAGAGTTAATTTATACCAATCAAAACAAAAACTTGTATTCTATATTAACCGTTTCAAAGAACTACTTTGGGTCAAAATATCCGCGCTTTTTTCTACAGAAATTGCTGCGAATGGTGCTGTTGGTCTAGGTGAATTTGTTTTCGTTTTTTGGCCCGTCACAACTTTGCTTTGGTTTATTAGATATTTCACCTTTAAAGATTTTGAGGTAATATAAACTTTTCACTATAAATTAAAACTATTACATCATTAATTGACCAACTTTTTATTTCCAACGAGCCTTATTTACAAGATCCTATTAAACGATTTTTATTTATCCTATTAATTTTTTTCTTTGGTTTTTGTTCTAATTGGTATAGATTGACTCTAAATAATAATCTATAGAATTGTGTATTATCTTACCTCAATAGTTTCAGAGAGTCGAAGTGATGGAATTATAGCGTTTGGCGAGAGAATAGTAAGCCAAGGTGTGGTTGATTGGTTGCAATAAAATGCACAAACATCTGCCATCGAGGTTAGACTGGTGCATTGGACTTTGAAGTCCACAAATCCAACTCGACCCGATTGTAGTTTGAAACAAATCATCCAATCTCCATTGACCACCGCCTGAACTGGTTCATCCAATTCAACCAGATCACAATGAAATCGATAGTCATCTCTTTGGTCGTATGAGCAGCTGTAGATGCGTCCATCGGAGGTGAGAAAGGAAAAAATAAAGTACAAATCACAACCAGTAGAGGAAATAATTGTGAGATTTGATGGTAGGGGAACTTGACGAGGGGAATCGATGAAGAATGTTTTCTTGGAATCGGAAAACGGATTTGAACCTAAACAACCCCATACATAAACTTTGGACTGATCAAAGAAAAAAAGTTTCGGATAAAGAGGAGAAACTTATTGGACATTGGCCTGAAAGTGTGAAACGCTATTTATCTCCCATATATTAATGAAAAGTATGGTCGTGGGTTTCTATGTTCTATATTCTTGTGTAAAGGTTCCGGCATTTTTTGGTTTTCTGCCATTGTACTGTGAGAGTTGCCCTACTTTCACTGTGCTTAGCCGATTCGAATCTAACTTTAACGAGTTGTGATTCGAATTCATCACCGATTCGAATCTTACTTTCACTGTTGTGATTCGAATTCATCACCGATTCGAATCTAACTTTCACTGTTGTGATTCAAATTCATCATCGATTCGAATCTAACTTTTACTGTTTTGATTCAAATTCATCTCCGATTCGAATCTAACTTTCACTGTTGTGATTCAAATTCATCATCGATTCGAATCTAACTTTATGAGTTGTGATTCGAATTTTATGCATATTCCTTCGAATTATGATAACAAGCGTTTGACCTGGGCAGTTTTTTACAAGAAGCAAACGATGTTTTAGCGCCAGAGCTCTCTTGTAAAAAAATATGTTTAAATTGAAACTAACTCTCAATGTTGTCACACTTTCCTGCCAATCTCTCTTTATCTCTCTCTCTTTCTGATACTCACCTGATCAGTGAGCGCCATTGTGTTACGCCGGCCACAGTCAATTTGGATCACACGTTGACCACTGAGTGAACCCATCACCTGAACGGGAGTGGATTGTTCTCCCAGAAGGCCAAGTTGATGATCATCGTTGTTACCCCAGCACCAAACAGTGCCATCGCGTTTCAATGCGACAGTGTGCCATCCACCACACGCCACCATGGTGACCTCTTTCAACACCACCACTGGTTTGCATTGATCCTCCTAGTTGGGGGGGTCATACGTTAATTACGTAAGCAAACAAAACTGTGAATTTTGAATCATAATTTGAATGCAAATATGCAAACAAATTGAATCGAATCGAATGAGAATTGAAAAAAATTGAATGAGAATCCAAAGTTATGCACAACATTCGAATCGAATCGGAATTAGATTCGAATCATAACACAAAACAAGTTTGATTCGACTTGCCATTAATATAGCAGGAGAATATAACAGTAATTACGTAAGCAAAAAAAACTGTAAATTTTGAATCATAATTTGAATGAATATGCCAAAAAATTCAAATCGAATCGAGTGAGAATTGAAAAATTTCGAATCAAATTGAATGAGAATCCAAAGAGTTATGTACAACAAGATTCGAATCGAATCGGAATAAAAGTCGAATTATAACACAACAGTAAAAGTTAGGTTCGAATCGGTGATAAATTCGAATTACAACAGTAAAAGTTAGGTTCGAATCAATGATGAATTCGAATCACAAAACAGTAAAAGTTAGATTCGGATCGGTAATGAATTCGAATCACAACTACGAAAGTTGGTTTCGAATCTCCCCCTAAACTGCTTACGTAATTGCCATCGGCTAGTCCAACTTGACCAAAATCATTGCGACCCCACCCGTAAAGTCGTCCCTCACTGGTGAGTGCCATCAGGTGAAGCGATCCACTGGCACATTGTATCACAGAATGGTTGCGTAACTCGTCAACTTCAACTGGCTCGGTTACGTAAGATTCATGCGACCCAACTCCAAGAGATCCGTGTTTGTTGTTGCCCAAAGCATAGACACGGTGATCGTGAGTGAAGAGTAGAGCACTGTCACCTCGGTGGAAAATGAACACACGATGGATACGTCGTAAGAAGTGTTCGGGGGTCAAACGCAACACAGGCCAGTGCATCAGATCGTTGGTCTCGTCCATTGAGATCCCATGGATGCGAACCAAATTAGGAGTCATACTTTAATTACGTAAGCAAAAATCAGGATTGCCAGCACATAGCACGCGAGCTTGCGTTCCACTGAATTATGTTCAAGTGAGTGTGGCGCCATCTGATAGACACTCCCCAAAACATTTCAAAAGAACACGGATTAATCTGAATGGCTAATAAACTAATATTTTCGGCAAATTTTTCTAAAATACTGTACTTCGTTTTGGATTTTTTTAAAAAAAGTGTATTTAAAAAAATAATTCTAAATGTTAGAAATAATAGAAACATTACATAAAAATTTCTCCATACAAAAAATTAATAAAAATAATAATTAGAAAAAATATCCAGAAATAAATCTTCCAATCAAGAAATAAAAAAAAATAATTAAAAACCTTCAATCTTCAAATTGTTTACGCTTGTCCGATCCAGTCATACTCCGAGTCACGGGTCGTTTCGCAACCGAGGGACAATTTGTGTTACCACTTCTCTTCATAGTAGTCTTTACATTTCGAGATTTAGCTCTCAAATCGGAGACTCGGGTGAAGAGATCAATCACCAGGCCTTGCTTGACTTTCCGGAATTTCTCCGTGGCAAACAGTGGAATCAGATCGTCTGCTTCGTTCAAACTGGCTACAAAGCGAACTATCTGCTCTTGCAGTGGCTCGCATCGAGCTTCGACCGACACTTGAAACAACCGGAAGCAGTTTTCGGTGGAGAGAGAATTCGCAAGGTGCCGTGAGAAACTCTCGTCTTGTTCGGGATCTTGAAGCAAGGTGATCATACTACGCTCGTCACTGTATCGAATCATCCACTCAAGATACGACTCGGGCAGGGGTTCAGATTCATCATGGGAATAAACCTCGGATGAACCTGAGATGGTTTGCAACTCGAGTAACACCTAGAAATGGGGAGAAAAAATGACAAATTACAACAGGATTTTTTTTTAAATTAAAGAAAACAGGTTTTCAAATTAAAATTTAACGTAAGAATTTTGGTTTATCTATTGCTTAAAGAAAATCTGTTTAAAAAAAGCTATATATCATATACAGTATTGCCTCAAGTTTTACTTGCTTCACTTTTCACACCAAACCATTGTAAGCAGTGTAGCTATCTCAATGCATAAAGCCAACACTGTTTACTTCTCTCTTTGCTTCACTTTTCAATGTAAATTCGAAGAGTAAAACTTGAAACAACACTGTACACAAACCTTAAGACGTTGCATGTTTAGTACTACTTTTTTTGAAAATTTTGAAAACCATTTTCTCACGTAAGATTTGAGGGGGATCTGTTGGTCTATGTTTACTAACTGCTCACCAAGGGAGGGAGGGGGTCCCAAAATCACATTTTTGCTTACGTAATTAAAGTACGGTCACTAATTCACAACAACCAGTGCCACAATCAGTCATAAAAAGTTGATTAACTGACTTTGAGCATGCTGTTAGTGTTTACTTGTCACCAACACTTGTAGAGAATTAATTAGTTTGAAACAGTAGCGGTGCAACAGAAACATTGTTGATGAATATTGAAAGATAATGTCCAACTAGTTCCAAGCTAACCAGCCAGAGTGTGTGTGATTAATTGGTGTTTGAAGAGGCACAATGTGCCAGTATGAACTTGTCGAGCTTGGGAGTGCGTGAGGCGGGCGGGTGTTAGCAACAAATTCTAATTAATCCATACAAATCAGATCAAGAGTTAGCGGCCCGCGCGAGATAAAGTGTAGAACAAGGACCACTAGTAGAGCATTATTGGGGTTGGTGCAAAGCGAAGAGAGGGAATGCCTATAGGCGAGCTTAATATCCAGGCGATTGCCAAGTGGTTCGAGTTAGGATGTCAACCCAGCCATGGCCAGCCAACTGAAGGTGTTGCCAGTAGTAGCAGCAATGAGCCAGCCACAAAAGGCTTTCATATCCTCGAATGCAACGACATCTGCCTCTTGTCCAAGCTTGCAGATGTCAAAAACAAAACACTGCTAGAGCGAGCACACAAGCAACTCACAAACATCAAAGAGCCAGTTGCCAAGAAAAATTTCCTTTTGGCCATTTGCAGTGAGTTTCTGCGCGACGGACGCAAAACCATTTCACTCAAGTTGGTCAGTGACGAAATCGACAACGAAACCGAGTTGTTTCATCTTTTCAGACCAGATTTGCAGTTTCATCGTACACTGTGTCACTTTAAGCTTGACCGACCCATTGAGGCACTGTGTGACCTTTACGAAGCACTGGAGAGCACCGAAATCACCAGTCTCGACCGCATCCATGTGCAAATTCTCGAAGAAATTAAAAAATTTCTCACCAACAACAAGATCAAAGAGCGTCAACACGTCAAAACCAAACAAGGCACAGTAGTAGTGACAGTGGAGAACATTCTACAGCAATATGAAGCCGAGATCTGTGCTTACATTAAACGCCAAATGGACAAAGAGAGGGTGACAAGAAACACCTCACTCGAATCTGGGGACACTGTAGCCTTAGAAAGCAGCACCGGTCAGTTGGAGTTGAGCGATTCAAGCACGATCAACGTGGAACCTCAAGTTAAGCTCGGTGAAGCCGTAAGCGCGCAGTCACCTTCGTACCGGAACAGACTAATCGACGGCGGTGGGCGAATTCATCACTCATGCAGGTCATCAGCTTTTCCCTTCATTAAACGGCGCGAATCCAAAAACGAGTTCAATCTCAGACTAACTACCCATCAAGCTAATGTAAGTATAATCATGTAATTCAATAGTAATTACAGTAACAATACTTCCATAGATGTCCGGTGATGAGTTGAATATAACCTATACGGTGGCAGAGAAAAGTCAGCAAATTTGTGTTCGATCTATGCCGCACGATCCAATTATTGACAACATTTTTAGTCTTAACGCGCTCTTAGTGGATAACCTACACGAGGATTATGACCATGAGGCATTGTGTGAGATCTTCGGCTCGTTTGGTAGCATTGTAAATATACGATGTAAAGAGAATAGCGAACAGCTCATCATTGAGTACAACAACGCAGACTCGCCGCGCATGGCCATTTCCTACTTGTCACGCCTTCCACTGCCACAAGTGAGTCGACCTAATCACTGTCTTCAGTTTCGCTTCTACAAGAGCGAGAACCAGAGAAATCTTCGCATTTGTAAGCAAAATCAAGCCAAGTCATCCAACGAATGTTATTTTTGGCGTACTACTGGGTGCCAAAATGTCAACTGCAAGTTCTACCACAATCGGCTAGCCAAAGGTGTCGACTATCAAGAGTGGATGAGGACTGAACCGCGACAGGTTTAGAAACCCGGGCGTACCACAAAGTGTCACTTCCAAAACTCTCCAACTCGAACATACCCATAGAAATAATTCTTTTCATTAAGTTAAACCATGCCCTTGTGACAGGCCGCGCGTGTGGCCAAAATTAATATTAATAATAACATTAAAATTAAACTCTAACAAAAACCGGTACAGTGCCACTCAGTATCGCTTAGGGTATCTTGCTGTAGAACGGTCATGTTCGTTGATCGAACCTGGCGTTACTGTGAATGCAAATCACAGCAGTCGCCAAATGTGAGGCTGTGAGTGAGAGACTTATTTTGGAACAATTCAATTAGTAATGCAGTATAGCAGCAGCCGTCATAGAATTAAATCTACCGTTTAGATGGTAGCCAATAGTGTTACAAGCAGCTGAGTCAACTTATCTCTCGTAAGATTCAACACCTTACTAACAAGATGCATTTTAAAATGAAATCTGTGTCAAATGTGTTGCTAATCCTGTCAGACTCTAGCACTAGAAGCTATGCTCATCGAGTTCACTTCTTTTACTGTTTTCCAGCTCATACATTTAATTGACTTTAAGTGTGAGCGGCATATTGGAGCAAGACAGCAGCACCAAGGCAAAGAACTGTGAGTGGCTTTGCTTTACTGCAGTTCTGCCTTGCGTGTCGTGTAAGAACGCCAAACAGAAAGGGGGAGAGAGAGATGGAAGAAGAAAGACTTGAGCAAGCGGCACCAGTAATTAACATTAAAATTTATTGCCGATCCGGCATGTGCGCGATGTAAGCACAATTCAGACAAAACGTAATCGGTGATAGTCGGCAGCGCGACATCGACTCGATATGGTGTTGTTGCGAGCTGGCGGATACCAGAATCGATCACTGTCGACCAAAGCAACCATGGTCCACGCGTTCTCTCTTTCTAATCTAAAATTAAAATTTAATTTAATGCGTTCACTCACTTTTCGTTTTAACGCGCTCCACCCCTTGAGATCGTACTTGCAACACTTTAATTAAAGCCCGTGTGTTGTAGCCCGATGATGAATTAGATGGCGGGTGCAAATGCAACTTGGTGGCTAGGTCCAACGCTGCCACCACTTGGGCCAATAAACCAATGAACTCTAGTGCAGTAATTTCAGATGCATTACTAACAATCATGCTCTTGTGAAATTAATTTTTGTCATAATGTGTCAATATATCGAGTTAATCATTACCGTATGTTACAAGTCAAGTTGCCACCAGGTAGGTAATCATATGTGACAGCAGAATTAGGTCAACGATAATTTTGTGCATATTAATATTTCCATACAAAGTCACTTATTTGTGTAAAATTGACGGGAATGGTGCAAAACAGTAGCGTGGTGAAGTATTGTCAAACTCAATAGTTACCACAAACCAGTGCGATCTCTTCCCAATTAGCTTGATTGCTAGTGCAAAGCCAATTCTATACCAAATCAAAACAGTACAAGCTGTGCCATGATCCGATTAGCAATAAAGGCACAAAATTATCATTGAAAATAAGCACAAAATCAGAATAAAAGAAAGAGAAAGATGAGTTTGCACGATAAAAACAATCCTATCCTCAATGCATGTTTATAGTAGTAAAGTATATATGTCATCAGGCAAAGGTAAATTAAGCTCTATTTCAACAAAACCTACTAAACTATTGGGCGTATTAGTAGGCGATAGATGTAGTACTTCAATTCGACAGTTGGTCATGACAAGAAAAATTATCAAAAAAGTAATTCTTGCTATTATAGTTGACAGTAAGCAGACATTGAGTGGCGGGTAAGAGGCAACACCTAGGTGGAATGATGGACAGAGTGCATTGCACGTCGCGTCATTGGCACGTCAAGTGAACCTGACCAGTGGTTTGCGCTAGATCACTGGGCTCAATGGGCCCGTCATCAGTCTTCACACGCACACCGCTCTGTCGCCCTTGTAATAAGATGTCAGTCGATCAGTCGGTGTCAGTTGGATCAAGTGATCACCTCTCTAGATCAAGACACACACACACACACACACACATCTAACGCGATCAGTTGGACTTAACGAGTGGTGGAGCAATAATGCACTGACAACTAATACAGCAAGGTGCTGCTAGCCTGAATGATTGGTCATCGTGCGAGATGTGTTCAAGCAGAAAATAATTACGTGTCTGGCAATAGAAACAAGCCAAGTGGCAACCAACCAGTCTTCAGTTCCAGCTTGCGTCGCCGTCGACAGTACCAAAGTGACAACCCCGAGAAGCGGGAGTAAGTAATAAAGAACACCGAAAAGAAGCAACAACAAAAATGTAGTTAGAACAAGAGTAATATTTTGGTGACATAGATGGCCAGTGATGCTCATGACAATGTGTACAGCCGATAACTAGCTGGGTGAGCCACTAAGTGACTGGGCCAGTTCAGTAATGACAAAGTCATGTCCCTATGCCACTGGTCTTGCTAATCAGTTGCAGTACGTCACCGGGTAGATAGCTGTGCCTAGCCAATGGGCCAAATTGCGTGCTTCATCATTACCACTCTTGTCAACAAGAACGAGACAGGCTTGCTCAATGCTTGGTCGAGTGGACGGTTCTAGAGAAAAACCAACTCACTGAGGGACAGGCAAGATGCGCTGGCAGCGTGCTAATCCGCCCACGGTGACATTTGAAAACTACGCTGAGTGGTGCGTGCCAAGTCAAGTCACATTGGTCGTCTGTCAGCTGGAGATGAAACATTAAGCTCAATTAATCCGGTTGCGGCAAAGCTGAGAGTAGCATCGTGGCGAGATTGACATCACAGTTCATTACGATCACATATTTGGTGGTGCGAACGCTCAAATGAATGGCGCACTCATCGACACTTTAAAATGGAAATGAAGATTGCACTTAGCACTACCATAGAGGATGATAGTTGGTGTTGATGGAGCAAATCTGCACTGTCAATCACAGTCGTGTGCGCACCATGCCAAAGCCCAAACTCGAAGTTATGTGAAAACGTACTAAGTTGAACTGGATGCAATGAAACATGGCATCGGGCAGATTATGACTACTGGTTGGCCATGGGGATTGCCTTCTCAGTGCTCTTCTCAAAGTTCAAGCAATGGCTCTAATGGCACCAATTAACTGCTGCTGCTTGCACCATCTACTTAAATGTGAGTAGTGTTTCAAACAAATAGCACAAAGGCACAAACTTATTACGATAGGATGGATCAATTCAAGTCGACAGCAATCCGATTGGCCCATCATCAGTGGATCGCATAATAGGTGTAGATGAGAAGAGTGTGTGGTAGGTAAGAGAACAAACTCAAGCTAATGTCAAGTCGCAACGGTTATCCTACTACAGCTGGCCGAATTTTGTTTATATACAGCTTAGTATCTCATTCTCAAAAACAATCTCCAATGTTTCAAGTCTGAAGCAGACAGCATATCAAACGAAAAGAGGCTAGGGAACCAATCTTAGCAGAACCGAGACGAGCTGCTTAAAGTTTCCACTAGTGAAAGTGATAGATGCCAAAAAATGCCCGAGAATCTTAATCTGTTGTTCACACTGACACCGAGGCAGTACTTGACAGAGGATTGATGCAACTGACAATCGATAGCAGATCGATGGTAGGCACGATAATCCTTGAACACATTAACCCCCATCGCTAGTCACCGCGCGCCATCGATCGGTACTGCTTGCAATCTAGATTGGTGTCTTCCACAACTTCAAAGGCAATATCAACCCCCTGAGTCGAGTGTCAAAATAGTCATGTGTCAAAGTAGACTACTTCAAGTAGTTCTACCTCATAAGAAGTGTTTGAAATTACAGTCAACACTCAAGAAACGACCAAACATGTTCTCTACCGTTGGAAGTACAAAGTAGCTTTTTGAGATGTGGCCAGAGGTAAAGCGTGCACCTACTCTATGATGATTTACAATGGAGGTCTTTTCTTGATTAAGCGGATTGTTGAGTGTTGCCTGTACAGTTTGGCCTAGAGTTTTATTCTTATAATTCACATGGAAAAGTGAGAAGCAGATAGTGTTCGATTTGTGCATTGTGAAAGCAAATAAAACTTGACTGTTTATTAAGAAACAATTCCTTATCTAAAAATCTAAAATTTACTGATTAATTAAATACTAGAATGCAATTAGATTTTAATAAATAACTTTTTGTAGTTAAATTAAAATGTAATAAAAATTTTCACAATCAAACAAAAATAATAAAAATGCATTTAATATTGTTATGACCATGTAGTCCCAAATTCTCTTATTACAATGAATTCGGATCCACACCCAAATGTTTGCCTCTTAGTTTGGTGTTAGTATACACATCTAACTCGATGCTTTTCAAAAAACGTAAATTATGTTTTTATTATTCTGAATTTGTTCAAATTTTGGTTTTATATGTAAGTCTTGATTCAATTCCACTTGACCAACACAAAAATGATAATTATTAAACTGTAATTTACCTTAAATTGAATCGAGTAGTAGTTAATCTAGTACAGTATTGCCTCAAGTTTTACTTGCTTCACTTTTCACACCAAGCCATTGTAAGAAGTGTAGCTTTCCTAATGCATAAATTGAACACTGTTTACTTCTCTCTTTGCTTCACTTTTCTATGTAAATTCGAAGAGTAAAACTTGAGGCAACACTGTAGCAGATTTTACGTAGAGCACATATAAACTCACCTGGCGCATTACGAGTTTAACCTCTGGCCAGGTTAACCCGACCGAGAAAGGCCGTTTGGCATAGACCGAAAGCAAGCTTGGCCCTTCAAGCAGTTCCATAACTATGCCTGAATAGCCTATCATGGAAGGTGGGCGTGGCTTGAGCCAACCATATTGACCACCATCTGACACGGTAAAATGACCTAGAAAGTGGACAATGTGTGGATGGTCTAAACCCGATTCCACTGCAGCCAAGTCTGAATAGTAACTTGAATCTTTGTACGAGTAAACCCTGTAAAAATGTGAGATTTAGTTGGAGAGATTTAAGTTGGATTTTGTTTATTTTGATTCAAATAGAGACTTTAATAAAGCTTTAATTTTATGCAACCTATGCTCTTTAGGACTTCATATTCCTACTTTTTTAAAATTAAAAGAAATTTAAATCTAAATTCCCTTAGGATGAATAAATTTTTAAGGCTCAAAATGTTATAACTGAAAGAATAAACTTTATTTCTATCTTTTGCTCTAATTTTTCTATCTTACGGTTTTCAATCTTACATCATTATTGTTTTAATAAAAAGAAGTTTGAATGTAAATAAATTTAAAATATTATTATTACCCAGAACGCACTAACCGAAAAATATCAATTTTAAAATATAATAAACTTTATTTCTCTTCTCTCTCTCTCTCTCTCTCTCTCTTTCTCAATCTAGTTTTGCTAACTTATGCTTTTTCAAAATTAAATTCTTATTTTTTTCAATAAGAAGTTTAAATTTAAATAGAAAAATAATATATAATACATAATAATATTTGATAATATTGTTGTTTGTACCGACATTTTACTTAATATAAAGAGCAATTACTTAAAAAAATAATTACTTACTTTAAATACAGATTAAATTTTATTCAATTCTACGTATCGTTTGTTTACCTATCTTATGCATATAAGTTACCGATTATTCACTATATTATTATTATTAGGTATTCCAATAAGTTTTAAAAGACTCGTATACCTAATTCTAAACCAGCAGATGGCGCCCCACAAAATCCACATTGTTGACACGTGCAGGAGTACTGGCCAGTGTTCTCTGGACTGTTCGATAGTGTTTAATTCGATTGTTAACAGTTCAGAGAACACTGGGAAGTATTCCTGTACGTGTCAACAATGTAAATTTTGTTAGGGCGCCATCTGCTGGTTTAGAAGTAAGTATATGAGTCTTTTAAAACTTATCGGAATACCTAATATTATTAAAACTAATCTAATAAAAAGCTCCTTAACACTCAGAATGGATTAACTGAAAGAAGTCAATATATTTAAATCGTATTCTAAACCATATATAAAAGTACCCTAGTTAGGATAATTTAAATGGACCTAAAACTTACGACATTGTAAAATCGTACATCTTGACCGCAACTTGGCGACCTTCAAACCTTCCATAGCCTTTGCCCTTGAAAACCACACCAAAAGTTCCACTACCAAGACGTTTGGTGATCTCAAAGTCAGGATACTTTGTGATCAATTCAATTGGAGACTCGATTAAGGATGCTAGCGGCGAATCCTCATCTTGATCTTCATTAGCTCGAAAAGAGCGTAAAAGATTAGTAAAGCTAGAGAACATAATTAAAATGTTTTATAATTGAGATTAAGTGAACAAATAGAGAAAAGTTATCTTTGGTTTCACGTAATTTTTCGTTTATATAATAAAGCATCTTGTATTGTTGTTATTTGGTCATTTGATTGTTAAAATTTTTACTGTTAATTTAAAAAAAAATAAAGTGAGAGTTCACTCTAAATCAAAGTGACAGCTTTTTATACAATATAAAAGTTTATATTTAACTTCTATAGTAGAAAATTTTACGTTTATATGTTGTTTTTTGGTTCCATATTTATATTTGCTTTTATGTTAGTAAAATTTAACTATGTGATTTGACCTATGAACGATGTGAGTTATATTCTTGCATTTGATTGAAGTAAATACCAATTTGTTATTGCTAAATATTAAATTTAAAAAAATACTTTTATATTTACTTATTCCTCAATCATAAAGTAACGACGAAAAACATCAATGTCTCATTAACAAAACGCATGCGCGTACTTTTGAGAATGATATAATTACTATTATTCATGATTTAACCTTGTACACAAAGTGATTGATAAATGATGTAATAAATCAGAATATATATTTTTAATTAAAAATTATGTACTGAGAAGCACCATCGATAGTCTCGACCTTCTCACAGTCTCGATTGTTCTATTCCCCCCCTTTCTCTCCCACTCGCATGTTGGTTGAAGGTATCATTGCACTTTTCGGTGGGACGGTTTTGTTTGTATGCCGCTCGTAACCACTAGATGGCGCGCGTATCGTATTGTTTGTGTTCGCGCTTTCGCGCGCGAGTTAATGTCACTCGTTGGTATAAAGTTGTTGTGCGAGATTATTGTGTTTATTTTCATCATCATCACCTCTCTACTTTGACCTCATTTGACTTTTCTAATCACCTTGGAACCATGGATAACTATGATAACTTGTTTAAGAATTTGCGTATATCGACGTTTCGACTTCTTTTGTCGGGCGAGGAAGAAGCATATGCTTTTTTGGCTTCTATGCAGATTCTTCCGAAGAGGCCAACTGGTGTTGTGACCTTGCCTTGCCCCCAGTGCCGCCACCCCTACATGAAGGCAGAGTCTAAGTCCGATCACAAGCTCGGGTGGCGATTGGTCTGTGCTTCAAAGCAAACCCGACGAGTTCGATGTCGGGCAACTGTCAATCCTTCGTCCAACACGTTCATTTTGTGTGAGAGAGCAACCCATTTATCTTTGTTGGACGTAATTGAAATACTGTGTTGGATTATTGCCGACTCGCGGCCTTGTGACTTGCATTTACATGTGGGGTTGAGTGAGCACCCTGCAGTCGACTGGACAAGATTTGTGCGTGAAGCAGGTGCATTCGTGTTTTGCGAACGGATGGAGCCCATCGGAAGACCTGGGATTCGGGTACAACTTGATGAATCTCATCTTGCCTACGCCAAATTCCATCTTGGGCGTAAAGTCGGCTTACGCAAAGTTCTTCTTTTCGGTGGCATTTCGGATACGGGTGAAGTGTTTATCTGCCTCATTCCGAATGCTCGAAAAGAATCTCTTTGGCCATTAATTCGTCATTTTGTAAAACCTGGGTCAACGGTCCTCACCGACGGGGTAAGAGTCTATAGGAATATTTGCACACAAGAAGGCCGCGAGTATGGGTTTAATTTCCATTTGCATAAAACGGTGAACCATCGAAATGGAGACTACGTTCATCTCGATGAAGATGGACAAATGGTGACCACGAATGCAATCGAGAATTGCTGGAGGTGGGCCAAGAAACACGTGCACAATGGCCAAGATTACATGGCCATTTTGAGTAATGCCTATTGGTATTTCTACTGGAGGCTCTACTTACAATTTCCATTCAAGCGTCCTCACGAATTGTTGGGGCTCCGCTTGAAGACCTTTCTTCGCGACATTGCACAGTTTTATGCCTGCCCGTTCAAGGAAAGCAAACACAGAACATTGGTTCATCGTGTGTATTCTGAAAATGGCGTTCAGTGGCCATTCGATTAGTTTTCCTTGTTTAGTTTTCCTTCTTATTCTTGAACCTTGTTCTTACATCTTCTCATTTCATTTCATGGTTCCAAGGTGTTTTATAATGCAGGTCTTTTCTTGAGCGGACCGATTGTTGAGTGTTGCCTGTATGTTTTATTTTAATCTAGAAAAATTGTGTTGACATATATTTCGCTTATAACTTAAATTAACTTAGATATGTATAACATCGCTGTTTATCTTTCTCCGAGTTAGCTTTGTTTACATTGTACACTCACTCGATACTATCGATAGTATCGGTAGCGTGTTTGACAAAACGTGTATTTATACATGTTGCCATGAATTCTGTGTCTTACTCTCACCTGCTCACTCTCTTCCATCTTTCGATCTTACTCATTTAACACTCGGATAGGTTTTAGGGGTCACTTTCGACCCAAGGCATTTTCAAAAAATTTTTGGCATATGAAGCCGTTGACCGAAAAATCTGAATTTTTTCGACTTTTCCTGAAATTTCATGTAGAATTTTATAAAAAATAAAAGAAAGTTAAAGATAAATAGATTTTCTAATTAAAAATTGTTTCTGGAACCAATGTCTGAATAGCTGTAACACATTTCAGTGCTTCGGCGCTCCTCCCGTCAGTCTGGCGCCGCCACCGCTGGCACGCGAGAAGCGGGCGCTCGCGTCACTACGCATGTGTGACTGGCAGGAGTCCCCTTCGTCTGACGCATGCGCGATATCTTGGGTCAATTTAGACCGAGCAACCTGTGCGCAGGAAAAAACGCACAACCCAAGCGAGTGTTAACTTGTTCTTGACTACAACAAAGCTAAACTGGCCTTTATTCGACTTCATTGAATTTAGAATTAATTGAATCATTTGAATTAAGAATTCGACCTCAATGTAAGTTTGAAATATTGCTTCTCTCTCTCCTCTCTTCTCTCTTCTCTCTCTCTCTCTCTCTCTCTCTCTCTCTCTCTCTCTCTCTCTCTCTCTCTCTTTCTTTCTTTCTTTCTCTCATTTTCTCAACAGAACATTTTATCTCTATGGAATTGGTGTTTCTAAAATTTGTTTAAGTAAGAAGTAAAAATATATTTTTACACAAATTATTATAGTTTTATATTATATTTGAATACAATTTGGTTTAATTTTTTAAACCCAAAATTAAATACAAAACTTAGTAAAATAGCTAGAAGTATAATAATTAATAAATTCTATATATTAAGAATTAAAATTACATTTGAAAACTTATGGTTAAAATTTTAATATCCAGATTCAAGAAGTTTTTAAATAAATTTATAGTTTTCTATCTTTATTTAACTTTTGGATGTAAAAAATAAAGAAAATTGATTAAATTTTGATGTTTATTATATTTTAATATTTTTAATTAAATTAAGTTATGTTATTGTGTCACAAATTCATTTTTTTGATGTTTGAACTAGAGTTTTTAAAATAATAATGAATATACTTTAACAATGTGTTTTATATATAAAACTAATTGTTTTTAATTTTTTTATGTAAAATTTTTTACTATAACAACAAATTATCAACATATTTTTGGATTACATCTGTTTTTCAAAACAAACTACTAAACTTCATTTTTAAAAATTAAAATAATGGATTTATGTTATAAGAGTAATAAATATAAAAAACATAAATTAATTAAATTGCAATACAAATATTCTATTTTAATATTTTAAAAAATTAATTAATGCCATTTAAAAAAATTGTTTTGTCATGAATTCATGCTTTAGATTTTTAAACTAAAATTAATTTTTTAAAATAATAAATTAATGAATATATACTCAAAAAAATGTTTTGTATATATAAAACAATTTTATTATTAAAACATAAAATATCAACATATATATTTTGGATTAAAACTTTGTTTTAAAAAAACCAAACTAATTTTGCATTATTATTTTTGGTTTAATTGGTCTGCTCAATCAATTAATTAATTTAGAAGTTTGAACAATAAACAGTTTGATTGTATAATAAAATTATATTCGATAATTAGTTGCTTGGTTTAGTGAGCTTAGTAGTATATATAAATACACGATGTTTCTAATTTTTTTCAATATATATATTCATTTTGTGAGATTTTCCTTCTATAAGCGTTTATTATTATAATTGAATATAAACGCATCATAATGTGGAAATCTCCAATAAAACCTAAGCCCCTCCCAAAGGTGGAGGGTTATCAACTGAAACGCCAGGTAGGCAAAGGTGTCTCTGGCGTTGTCTACCTTGCGGAGGATTTGAATGATTCCAACCGCAAGGTAGCAATCAAACACATCAAGCACCGTAATAAAGTAAGTCTCCTATCTAACTATATATAAAATAGGTACCTAATACGGTAAAAGCGTTATCGTGAAACTTATGCCTGAGGCAATCCCGAGACCTGAGAGAGAGAGAGAGAGAGAGAGAGAGAGGAAGGGTTAGACAGACCAGACTGACTGCACACGACTACCCTCTCTCTCACTCTCTCTCCCACTTTCACCTTTCTCTCTCTCTCTCTCTCTCTCTCTCTCCCACTTTCACCTTTCTCTCTCTCTCTCACCTTTCTCTCTCTCTCTCACCTTTCTCTCTCTCTCTCTCTCACCTTTCTCTCTCTCTCTCACCTTTCTCTCTCTCTCTTTCTCTCTCACCTTTCTCTCTCTCTCTCACCTTTCTCTCTCTCTCTCTCTCTCTCTCTCTCTCTCTCTCTCTCTCTCTCTTACTCTCATATTATCTCTCATCTTTCTCTCTTTCTCACCTCTCTCTCTCTCACTCTTACCTTTTTTCTCTTTCTCCCTCTCTCTCATCTTTCGCTCTCTCATCTTTCTCTCTCTCTCTCTCTCTCTCACCTTTTTCTCTCTCTCACCTCTCTCTCTCTCACTCTTACCTTTTTTCTCTCTCTCTCTCCCATCTTTCGCTCTCTCATCTTTCTCTCTCTCACACCTTTCTCTCTCTCTCCCTCTCTCTCTCTCTCTTTCCTAAATTTATTTAAAAACGCCGGGCTATGAAAGCTAGTATATATATATATATAATTCGACAATCAATTTGGCACAATATTCTGCAGAGTGTTGTGTGTTAAAATATTTTGTGAGAGATACGAATAAGAAAAGGTGAAAGAAGGCAGATCTTCTGGCATTATCTTAAATGAAATTTTTTACAAGAGGGACGGCGCTAAAGCAAACTCGAGTTAATTTGAAGGGTTATGCAAAAAATTCAAATTAAATCGAGTGAGAATTGGAAAAGTTTGATTTCCGAATCAAATTGGCAGAGAATTCGAAGATTTATGCACAAAATTCGAACCGAATCGGAATAAAATTCGAATCATAACAGAGAAAGTTAGAT
>WURS02156568.1:0-21581 GCA_011762765.2 Rhinocypha anisoptera
TCAAGTCAAAAGCAATTTGTATTTCACATTTAGACCTTTCAACCAAAGGGCTTTGATTTGATACACAAGTCAAAAAATCCCAGGCGGGCAACTTGAGAATGTTTACTTGTGAGTCAAAAGTGAGCTACTGGGATTTTCCGCATAAATTACAATGTTCCATTTGGAACGTTTTAACTTTTTAATGGTAAAAAACAATGCTTTACCATGCAAGTCTATGGTTGTCCCGTTGGTACTTTTTGACCACTCACTTTACCATGCAAGTCTATGGTTGTCCCGTTGGTACTTTTCGACCAGTCACTTTACCATGCAAGTCTATATTTGTCCAGTTGGTACTTTTCGACCACTCACTTTACCATGCAAGTCTATGGTTGTCCCGTTGGTACTTTTCGACCACTCACTTTACCATGCAAGTCTATATTTGTCCAGTTGGTACTTTTCGACCACTCACTTTACCATGCAAGTCTATGGCTGTCCCGTTGGCACTTTTTGGATTCTATGTGTATTTTTCACTATCTTCGTTGTCCGATTTTGGAATATTTTTGATTGTCTGTGTATTCCACAATCCTCGTTCAATTTTGGAATTTTTAAATAGAAAATTATGTTTTATAGGGGTTTCAAGTTTGAGTAAGACTTTTACATGTATTTCATAAGTTCAAATGATTGATTTATAATACGAAGTTCTTAATAATTTATAATTGAATTTTT
Source organism: Rhinocypha anisoptera (assembly GCA_011762765.2). Classification (NCBI taxonomy): domain Eukaryota; kingdom Metazoa; phylum Arthropoda; class Insecta; order Odonata; family Chlorocyphidae; genus Rhinocypha; species Rhinocypha anisoptera. Next base: position 706 of record WURS02156568.1, read on the forward strand.
TTAAATGTTATATTAAAAAACTAAAATTAAAAAAGTAAATTGTAGATTAACTGTAGTTTTTAATCTTAAATGTGGTGAGCTACTAGTAGTTGGAAAAAAGTCAAATAAATAGAAAAAATAAACTTTGAGTCATTTTTAATTAGATTGATTAAAATTTTGCTGATAAAATTTGAAATTGAAAGGATTAATAACGCTATTTTTGAGTTAAACTTACCGATACAAAAAAATATTTTCCAATCTTTTTTTGCAAAACATTCCCATTGTTAGATGCACCCACAAATTTTGAATTTAAATTATAGTTTATTTAAAATTAATAAAACGTATACATATTATATTAATAGTTATTGAATAGTTATTGAAAGATAAAATAGATTGAATTACGTGTTCTCAACAATGAATTCCAATTTGAGATTATTCGCCAAGAAAGCTTTGTCTTGATTTTACTTGATTGAGAGAGCGAGGAAACAAAGATAGAAAAGATAGCATATTAAACTGCTAGAGAGAGAGAGAGAGAGAGAGAGAGAGAGAGAGGAAAAAGGAGAAAGAGATAGAGAGAGATAGAAGGAGAGAAAGAGAGGGAAATGGTGGGAGAAAGTGAGGATAAAAGAATGAGAGAATGGAATAATGACTTTTGCTTGCATTATTTGATACATAATTAAAATTTTTAATCATTAACCATTTCTTATTCACAATTAATTTCATCTTCGGTGTCATCACTTATTTCATATTTTCTTTCTACTTACTCTAGTGGGGGGTAATTTTTTCAATCATTTCCGTCGTTTTCTTCTATTTTTTCTCCTCAGTCTCTTTCTTTTATTTTTTTGCTTTCTTTGTCTTTATATTTGGATAGATAGATTCTTGACATCTTGGGGGCTTTGAGCCGTCGTTGGGATGATTGTGCTGAATTTCTTTCCAATTTAACACTTGGTTTCTCGATAGCATCATTCGAACTTTGCAATTTTCTACATCCAAGCTACATTGGTAAAGCTCCAAATAGTTATTTGGATCATCTGCATCAACAAATTTGCTGTCTGGAACAGGAATTAATTTCAAACTTTGCACAAATTGCGCGGCTTGATCATAAGTGGGCATATCAAACAATTTTTCCCACATTTCATATTCTTTGACCTCGTTATAGAACGACGGCGACCATCGACGCAACGGAACTTCCCATTGATCAATTTGCTTTTGATCAATTGGGATTCGAGTTTTTGAACTCAAAGTCTTCATAGCATCTGTCTTGTTGAATGTTTTCAAGTCCAAAACCAATCTAAATAAAAAAACAAAATAATTAGTTTGAACAATATATACTATATATTTATAGCTAATTTTTTAATCCAATAGAATCTTTTATAAAACTAAATAACACTTTATTAAACATTATAACTTTGAGTATTGATGAAGAAACAACTAATTTAATCAATTTAAAAATAAAAACTCGTAACATACCCCTTTCCAACTTGGCGAAATAGCTCCTTTTCATCGTTCAAATCCATCAAGTTATCTTCATGAATACCGGTTTCCTTGGAAATAGTTTCGATTGGCAAGTAACGTTCCTTGCCATTGCGAGTAAACTTATCAAATTTACTACAAGCAAATTTCAAAACCAGATCATTCCAATAGGAGTGGTACGCTTTTTCACTGCCTGCAGTAAAAGGTTGCTGAGGTTTGCCAATCTGCTTCGCCAATTTCTGACCGCCAGTCATAACGTGATGCACCCGTTTGCAAGGACCATATTCGCGCTTGCCCAAAGCGTAAGACAGTTCAATCAGGAACCGTGCCAAGCCATGCCCTTGGAAATAAGGCATTGTCATCAGGGTAGACAGGTTGTACTCCAACGATAGTCCCCAATTCGACTTGGAGAAGTATGCCGCAAAGTCGTACTCTAATTAGGACAATTGTTTAATTTAGAATACATTAAAGTATGACTCTAAACTGACCACATAATTGTGACCCTTTTTTTAATTATGAGTGTAAACTTAACCAGCATTTTTGTTTGAGAACTTTCTCATACATTGATTTGTGTTACTGGTCTTGAATGTGACCACAACACAAACCAGTGTATAAGAAAGTTTCTGAACAAAAATGCTGGTTAAATTTAGATTCATAATTAAAGAAGAGGTCACAATCATGTGGTAATTGTTTATTTATTCTAATCTTAAATCTATAAGTTTTAGCACAGTTTAACAGACATTTTGTAAAATTTTATTTATAAAATTGTAAAACTATGCCATGTTTTACCTATTTTAGTTAGTTTATTTATAGAATTTTATTTTGTTTAGGTTTTAGGAAAATTAATCAAAATCAAATACAAATAACATACTTTTTCCACCGCGTGCCATAATAATGTAATACTTCATCTCTTCATTACGAAAGTCCGAAACATATACGTCTTTAGGTTCAATGAATAAACGTCCTAGTTTCCATAGACATTCGCAATATTCAGCATCCAGTTTGCCATCCACTTGTAAAACCACAAACTCATTGTAGTCTCCAATTTGCAATCCATTAATCTCGTAGATTTTCTTGCCAATTGAAACATTACACTGTTTCTGTATCAAATAATTTTAACATTCAATTAATATAATTATTAAATTATTGTATATTAATAAGTTAATAACTAGAGAGATTGGTTTCTCAAGACCAAGTCTCTTTTATTAATTTGTGTGTATTTATTTTCTAGAAAATGTTTATAATTTTTTAATTTGCAATGCTTTGCTTTTTGAATTGCCTATTATTTAATTTGCAAAAACAAAGTTTCAAATTAACATAATTATAAATTCTACAAATCATAGAATTACTAATCAATTTTAAATTGAACACACTTTTAAAAAAAATAAATATAAATAAATATTACATAAATTTGAATAGTACACTTTTTGTTACTACACAAAGTGTTGAATAGCTGCAATTATAATAAGTGCAGTTTTTGTTAAGCTACTTACTTTGTGTTTTGCCAAAGACTGCTTAGAAGAAAGATTTTTCAGGCAACGCTGACAAACATAAAAAGCAGTTTCGCCGTCCGCGTGGTTAGGACAATTGACCTCAACTCGTTCAAAGTTACCAATGTCAATATGGTAAACTTTTGTTTGCTTGCGTGTTAATTTATCCAGAATTTTCTTAATCCAGAGATCCTTTAGAAAGGTTGGATCTTCCCCTAGTCTTTCACGACCAAGATTCACTTTTTGATTGATTAAATACCATGTAGCTTCTTTAAGATCGTTTTCGAAGTGTAAAACTGTTTTAAACAGCCCATCAATTTCCTCTGCGACTTCCTCTGGGATACGTTTTTCTACTTTGGCAATATTTTTTGCTTTCTCTTCAATAAAGTCCAACTCCATTTTGAGTAATTCATTTATATACTTTGTTTCATGTGGAGTCTAAAATGCAAACATTGTAATTATCTCCTATGTATTAATGAATAATATGGTCGTGGTTTAATGTTTTGTCATTTTTTGGTATTGTGCCATCCACGATTTTGTACTGTGAGAGTTACGCTACTTCTACTGTGCTTAACCAATTCGAATCCATTGTTGTGATAATTTGAATAATAACCGTGAAAGTTAGATTAAAATATGTAATAAATTTTAATTAAAAAAACCAAAGTGGAAATTAAATAAGTTAAACATAGTGAAAGTAACGTAGCTCTCACTGTACAAAAACGTCGGTGGCAGAATATCAAAAACGACAGAACATTGAACATTAACTAACTATAACTTGAACTTTACTAAAATAAATATTTAAGAATTGAACTACTTACTCGTTCTGGAATACTAGGTCGCCCTTTGCCCTCGTTATACAAAAGATTAAGTCGATGTTGGTAAATTTGCTTAATAGCCGTTTCATGAGCCTGCATCATTTCAAAATTCTCCTGAATGAACGTCTTGAATGCATCATCCTTAATTAAATGTGCAAAAAGATAAAATCGTTGACCTTCTTGTTGATAAGTCATTTCTTGCTCTTGTATAAAATTTTTTAACTCATCGGGATCTTCAAGAAATTTAGTGTAGCACTTAATCGTTTCGCCTGCAAGATGTTCTTCGGTAGTAGAATCCAAAACAATCCAACGTTTCGTCAAACAGGCCTTAAAATAAGGCGACTGAGATTTTTTGGCAGTTTCTAATTTAATTTCTACATCATCTTGCTCTCGATTAGAATACATTATTAGAAATTTACCTGTAAATAAAGGACAATTGCAAGTAATTAGAAACAATGGAGCTTTAGCGCCTGTTTTTTTGTAAAAATTTTATTTTAATTTCAATTCCTCTCATCTTAAACACTGTTCTAGTAGGTTTAGGATAGTTAGGTACAAATTTGATTTTGAGAGAATATTAGTTTCTGTCCAAATTAGGTTTGAATTAATTAAATTATTTACCCTAATTTTTAATGTTAACTTTTTTGGGTGCTTTAAAATAAAACAAAGTATTTTTGTTATTTACATGCTAACTTACCCTTTTGAATCCGCTTTTTGTAAGATCTTATTGGGTCACAAATTGGTTGACCTTTTTGACCTTTTCGGGGAGCCATTTTGTGATAAATTTAAAAATCCAAAAAGCAGTTTGCTTGTTTTAACCAACTTTCTCCACGTCGCCACTAGAGTTTCTAAAAACAATTTTTATCAATAAATATTTAAATTCTCATTTGTGTTGGGGAACATGTACATATATAGAAAGTTAGGCAACCGATTTCGATTAAGAGACTGGCCATAAACCGAATTCCCAAAAAATTGTGTTTGCTCCCGAAATATTTGGGAGAAGGGGATATGGTTAACTGATTACAAATTGCTCACTGATGGGGAGAGGTAAGAGTCAAACAATTATTTTTTGATATCGATATATGTACCCTATGTTAATTTTCATAATTCACTTTACATTTTGAAAGCATCTTAACTAATTCTATATTTCAATCAAACAACCTTATTATTTCAAGTGAATTTAAACGTAAAGACATGTAGCTCATGTTAAATAAGCTTGCTAATGACTTGTTTAGATTAACTGCTCATCTAAAATTGTGGATGCTAGCTCGGCATTATCTAAATATATCAACTTTATTTTGCGATGATTTAACATGAATATGCTGTTTTCAATAGCTTATCAGGAAAACTGTGAAAATTAAGTGACAGATTGTAATAAAATGGTTGGGAAGAATAGATGAGTTAAAATTCAATTTGTCATCATATTGGACTTAGCGTGGTAAAGCAATGAGAAGCCTAAAACACTGATTGATATGCTTATAAAAACCTTCAAAAAGTCAACTGTGATTCACCTTCACGGCTTCCTCAAAAAGAATTTTAACTTAGAATTATTTATACTTGTTTAAACTATCTGGTTGATCACCCAATGTACTGACTTATATCAACCTATTATGCCCTACTATCAGTTAACCAATGAGTAATAAATTAGTCATTACAATCGTTACTTTTCTTTCAATGTATGTTAGTGGAGATATTTTAAACTTTTTTTATAAAAACAGATAACACGTTTTCATTGTTCACTCAAACACCCATGCCGTCAATTACCCATGTAATATTTCACCTCAAATCTCAAACAGAGTTTGTACTACGACTGAAATTTTTCAATAAAATAATTTGACTTTTTCTAAGATAAGTAGCCTCTGTGAGACCGCTGGAGACTCGACACGTCATCAGTGTAATTTCCCTGTATCTAGTCATTATTATTGTTAAAGCATGTGACTCATGGTATATTGCTCACTGCCGCGATTTCTGCGTGAGTAACGATGTGGTAACTGTCTAGTCACTGTCCATCCACTATCACTCATTCTCATTTTTATAATCGGTATATATGTGGTAACTACTATCCTTCCCAGAAAGATTCCTTGCGTAATCTAACACTGAATGAGGAGATGACCAAGAAATGAGTCATGTATGATTGTGAAGCCTGATGTGATAAGCGATAAGTGAAGAGAGGTGGCCGATGACTGGCCGTGTGGTGTGCTTTGGCTGAGAGAGAAGGTATGAATTGGCATTGTGTGAAATGACATGCTACTGGACTGGATAGAGAAGTGATAATAGTGTGCGTGTGGTGATAGAAAGGACTGGATTCTTGGTTACAAGGTTTTGCTGGTTTTTCTTTGAAAAGGATGTGGAATAAGAGAAATCATGGTACGTGAAAAAGTCGTCGCGTGTGAGTAAAAATGTGATTGTACTAATACTTTTGTGATACTTCCTTTGTCTAGATGTTACCTGTGACTTGTGATTGTGATTATTGTCAATTTTAAGACCTTGCAAGGACGCTAGTGGGAGATACATTCTCCTGTAAGGACGCTAGTAAGGAATTATGGCTCTTACGATAAGACGTAAGTGGAATTATGGCTCTTACGAAAGGCTCGTAAGTAGAACTATGGCCCTCATGACAAGATCATGAGTGGAATTGATGATGAATGATGATGATGTGTCGTCATTGCATAATGACTCCGCGAGGGAACCATAACACCACCATTCAATGTGAAGAATCTCGTGAACTACGATTCCGAGGTAGGTGACAATCTATTGTAATCGAATTAGGGAACATTCAGGACTTACTGAGAGAAAATCATGATGAAAACGAGAAACTTTTCAGGAAGATCCGACATATATATTAGCTTCTCTGTGACCATTTATTTGGCAATCTTGCCTTTCCTCAAGTGTTGTGTACTGCGCGATTGGGCGTTAGGCTTATTGACAAGAAGAGTCACAGCAAGTATGTATATTTGTATCATGTTTCCTTGTATATATTTTAATTTACCACTTTTCAAGTGACTCTTCTTTTTGGATATTATATGTTGTTATTAAAAATAGATTCGTTATTAAAAACCCTTTTAAAAGTTACGCTTGTGACGTAACAAACTTGAATATTTTGTTTTATTCTGTTTAATTCACTTTTCTACCTAAATTCATTTATCATCGAATTGGAAATATAGCTTTCTAATATCATACAAATATTTATAGCTCATTTAATAAATATTGTTATCATATTTTCATTTTTTCAATTATTTTTTTGATTTTTTATTATAACTCTTCTATTTATTCATCACTTATCTATTTTTAGTTTTCACTGTAAATCTTCATTTTATCCGTCACAATTTTGTTGTTTTATATGCTAACTCTCTCTCTCACTTTCTGTCTTTTTGTCTCTGTTTCTCTCTCTTTTTTAGTCTCTCTTTTGTCTCTGTCTCTCTCTTTCTGTTTCTCTGTCTGTTTGTCTGTCTCTCTCTCTCTCTCTCTCTCTAATTCACTTACAGACTTACACCGTACACCGTCATTCTATTTTTTCATCCATCTTCTCACTCACTCACTCATTTTTCTTCTTTATAAATTATTTCTCCCTCTCTCTATCTATCTATCTATCTTTCCCTCTATTTTTATCTTTTTTCCCTTATTTATTTTTTCTTTCTTTCCCTTCCCAAATTCCATTAATGGGTCTTTTTTTCCTACACACAGAGAAACTCTCCTGCCATTTTCTATTCTTCTCTTTCCGCTGTATTTCTTCTTTTTCTCTCTCACATTTCTTTTTCTTTTCAGCATTTTCTCTTTATTCTCCTCTTTCTCGTTCAATTTCCCACCCACTGACACTCCCATTTTTCTCTCTTTTTTTATGTCTCTTTCACTAAATCTTGTTTTTCATTTTCACGAACACATACACACACAGGCTATTTCACTATTTCTCTCTCGCTCTCTTTTCTCTCTTTAATTTTTTTCTCTTTCTCTTCACTTGATACTTTGATTCTCTTTCTCCCTCCATTTTCCTCTCCCTCTTTTTCTCCCTCATCGGGGAACTAATACATTAGTATCTCACTCTCAGTCGCCCAGTTGGCTTGGTTCGAATCACACACACTCACAGTCATCAACTCATCAACTCGAATTTGAAGCATTGAAATTTTTTTAAAATGTGATTCAATATATTTTCAACGATTAACAACTTTCATCATCAACTAATTCAAGTGAGTGATATTTGATTTACTAAATTCAACAATTTACAAATAAATGCTATTTTGATATCAACTCTAATTGATATTGAGTTATCTCTTATATTAATTTATTTGATTTAATTAATTTTTTACCATAGTTACAATCTTTTTAAATCAAAACTCGATTATATGTTGGATTTATACTACTTATTTTGTTTGTTCTCCCTCAAATATTACTTAACATTACAAATATTTTTACTTAGTTATATTCTGTTGTTTAACAATTCTTATTGCAAATTGAGTATTTAAATTTATTGTTTTATTTACTGCCAAATTTAATTATTAACATTAACAACAACACGGATTAATGTACTTGTGCTATGTTAGAGAATTGTTAACCAACCGACTAAATTTAAAGTAAGTGACTAACTACAATCTAAACTCAAATATGGCAATAAGGTAAAACGTAAGGCAGCTTTACAGATATCTCTGGTGCCTAGATTTTAATGTGCACACTAAACCAATACTTATAGTGTTCTTTTTATTAGTTTTAAAATTAAATTAAATTAAACACTTATTATGTGCTCTTGAGCGTTTCAAATTTTTACCACAAAAAACACTTTGAGTATGGGTGAGTGTGTTTACTAAAATCGATCTTCCAAGATATGTTTGTAAAATTTAATTTATTTAATCAAGTTAAACACTCGAATTTAGAGAGTAAACAAATGCAAAACCTTCGATTATTTATAGACATTAAAAAATTAAACTCACATAGCTGTAAAAGTTAGTTAAAATTATAATTATAATAAAGAAAAACTAATTTCTTAAAACCGGTTTCTTTAAAATTAGTGCCACGAGTCACACTCTAAACTCAAGTGTTCAATTTGAGCAGCTTGACTGTCTTTGTGATAAAATTTAATTCTACGCTTGACTTCTTTTTAACTGATTCAAGTTTAGAGTGCAGAGTTTGAGTTTAGAGTTGTTGCTTATACATTTTAAACTTAAATGAACAAGATGAAACTGCTATAATGTTATTGTAATATAATGTAATTTTAGTAAAATTTTATTTTCAATAACAGTCAGTTATAAAATTTTACCAACACATCTGTAAAGTTGTTCTTTGTTTGTCTGAGTTTAAAGTGCAATGTTGATGTATGGTCTGGGTCTACTCGGTGAGCAGAGATGTCACTGTAGTGAGCACTTGACGACCACACGAAGCTACGGAGCCACCGTGTCGCGCTAGTTCTCTCACTCCTAGCACTGGGTGTGCTACCTTACATTTGGCAATATAGATAACCTGTGCTATCTTACATTTAGCGATATGGGTAACTCTGTGCTACCTTATAACGAGGTGATGGGCAACCATGTGCTAGCTTACCACCGGGGTGATGAGTAACCATGTGCTACCTTACATTTAGCGATATGGGTAACCCTGTGCTACCTTACATCGAGGTGATGAGCAACCATGTTCTAGCTTACCACCGGGGTGATGAGCAATCCTGTGCTACCTTACATCGGGGTGATGAGCAACCTTGTGCAATCTTACATAACTACTTAGACTATCTTAGACAATTAACAGCAATCTCGCTAGCCACTAAATGACTTACGAATCGACATTTTATTGGCGCAGAAAAGCATTGCAACGTTTAAACCAAACCTTTTGGTGACTAAGCTTGTAGTGCTGACATATTGACAGTATCATTAACAATATCAATGTTTTTTATTAAAACCTTTCAAGCATTTGCAGTTTACCTAAAAACGCTATCTTTTTCTCCAGTCTCTAGACTCTAGTAGCTAGTAGTAGTTTTAAATATGTGCGCATGTTAATTTATTGTCAATTTTAATATGATTATAACTGTTTAAACACAAAACTTTGATAAAGCTTGATTTAATTTAAATTGTTGCTTAACTAACAATCATCCAATGTTATATGAGCAACTATACTCATGCTATTTATAAAGTTAGACAACTTACAAGTTTGCATTATCTGATCATTAGATTGGTTTTGCTTACTCTTAACTGCATTATTTTTAGCAACAATCTCATATTTGTATTTATCTTTGCTTTTTCATACCATTTTTTATTTAAATTAAAACACACCAAAAAGATTATTTTAGTAAATTTAACACAAACACACTGTAAGATCACTCTGTTACTCGCCAAGTGAGCGATTTGCTTACTTTGTTAGCAACAACTTTTATTTAACTGCAAACTACATTGTTTGCTGTTGCAAAAAACTGTTTGTTAGCAATAATCAATCACATATATAGCAGTAATCAAATAAAGCAACTTACCTATGCAAATGGTGATAAAACTGCAGAGATGCCACTGGTGACAGCAACTTGGTACCACTATCTGCAAACTTCGTGTGTTCTCAGGAATCTGCTTTATTGTTGATATGATTTTGTAATAATGCGATAGCAATCAGAATGATATAAAATACAAATAAAAAAGCCAATTTTGTGTACCAAAAAATTGATTGGAACATTACCTAACCTTACGTTTTATTTACAGGTAGATAGATTAATAATAGAGTTATCTAAGAATTGGAGTTTGACAAAGCGACTTATTGCGTAGTACAGGCAACGTCAATTATTATACTGACAAGAAAAGAAGAGTACTAGCAAAATAGTGACACTCGAACCAACTTTTGAGCCAATAAATCAAAGCAGAAATAGTGTTTTAGACAATGAGGACTGCTATATAGCACACTACACGATTTCGGGTTTGTGCTCCACAGTACATTCTCTCTCATATTCTATCTCAGCCAAAGCATATTTTGGTTACCGTTCACAAACGACAGGAAGCTCGAAATAAATGCTATCTATTTGATTATTCAAGTACAAGTCTCACACTCTATATTAAATTAAATTAAAGTTTCAAACATTTTGTCAAATTACAAAATTTATTTTATTTTATTTCTTAACAGTGCAATGTCACAACAATATCCAAGTATCTATGTAAAGTTGTGTTTGACTAAATCAAGCAGGCAGACCTGCTTTAATGTGCCTTGAGCTTGACTCACCTTCTTTTTTTCTATATTGCAATCAAGTGGGTGTGAGAAAAAGAGAGAGGGGAGGAGAGAAAGAAAGAGACAAGAGTTTTCTTTAACCCAAAGCACGTTAGAGGCGGAATGGCGAATTACGCACTACGGATAAGTGTAGACGTGGCAATCTACTGATTTGTTGCATTCAAAAAGAGTGCGTTGACACTCTCTATGATCAAGTCGAGCGGTGTCTTTGTGCCTTCAAGCTTTGGCACTACCCGTGTACAATACACTAGAATACGACTTGCTTTTCAAGCTGACGAAACAGCAAATAGTTCAGTTTGGACAGCGAACAAGAGAAAAAAAAGAGGCGCCAAGTGATGACGTGTCTAAGCATACACGAGCTCTCCAAGTCCGAGTAATGCTAAGCACAAAGACAAAAGCGGCCGCAACTAATCTGTGTGGTGGCGCAACAGTGCAAAAACAACTGCACCAACCTGAGTGGTGGCGCACCAAGGCGAAAACGACCGCACCCAGCCCGAGTGATGGTACGCACAAAGGCAAACGCGGCGGCAACTGACCTGCGCAGTGGTGCGCCTGAGCTAAAATGGCTGCACTAACCCGAGTGATGGTACGCACAAAGGCAAACCCGGCGGCAACTGACCTGCGCAGGCAACTAATTTGCGCAGTGGCGCGCCTGAGCTAAAATGGCCGCACCAATCAGAATGATGGTACGCACAAAAGCAAACATGGCGGCAACTGACCTGCGCAGTGGTGCGCCTGAGCTAAAACGACCTCACCAACCCGAGTGATGACGCGTCAAAAAGCAAACATGGCGGCAACTAATCTGCGTGGTGGCGCGCCTGAGCTAAAATGGCTGCACCAACCCGAGTGATGGTACGCACAAAAGCAAACGCGGCGGCAACTAATTTGCGTGGTGGCGCGCCTGAGCTAAAATGGCTGCACCAACCCGAGTGATGGTACGCACAAAGGCAAACGCGGCGGCAACTAATTTGCGTAGTGGTGCACCAACCCAAGTGATACGATGGTACGTACCAGGCCCAGGTCTTTTGCTGATTTTATTTTTAAACAGTTATTAATGCGCATGCTCGGTGTCAAATCAACCAATCAGCAAAAAGTATTTAGCTTGGCACACTGAGAGAAAAATTGACAAATAGCTTATGTTTGGTATGCACAAAGGCAAAAGCGGTCACAACTAATCTGCGTAGTAGCGCGCATGAGCAAAAACGACTTCACCAACCCAAGTGATGGTACGCAAAAAGGCAAAAGCGGTGGCTACTAACCTGTGTGGTGTCGCCCCAAAGCGAACACAACCGTACTCAAACCTTCCAAACTGCTTGACGTCTTGTGCACGATTCACTGCCAGAGCAAACAGCTCCTCACGCCAAGGGATAGTCGAGTGGTGTCCTTATGCCTTTCGAGCTGTGGCACTACCCGTGTACAATACACTGGTATACGACTTGCTTTTCGAGCTATGCCAATCTGACCAAACAGCAAAAGGTTCAGTTTAGACCACAAACAAGAGAAAAGAGAAGAGAGGCTCTGAGTGATGACGTGTCAAAGCATACACGGGAGCACCCAGTCTAAGTGATGCTAAGCACAAAAGCAAAAGCTGCCGCTACTAATCTGCGTGGTGGCGCACCAAGGCAAACACGACCGCACCCAGCTCGAGTGATGATAAGCGCACAAAGGCGAAAGCGGCCGCAACTGACCTGCGTAGTGGCGCGTCAAGGCAAAAACGACTGCACCAACCCGAGTGATGGTACGCACCAAGGCGTAAACGGCCGTAACTAATCTGAGTGGTGGCGCACCAGTGCAAAAACGACTGCACCAACCTGAGTGGTGGCGCACCAAGGCGAAAACGGCCGCAACTAATCTGAGTGGTGGCGCACCAGTGCAAAAACGACTGCACCAACCTGAGTGGTGGCGCACCTAGGCGAAAGCGGCTGCAACTAATCTGCATGGTAGCGCGCCTGAGCAAAAACGACCTTACTAACCCGAGTGATAGTAAGCGCACAAAGGCAAAAGAGGCCGCAACTGACCTGCGTAGTGGCGCGCCTGAGCAAAAACGACCTCACCAACCCGAGTGATGGTACGCACAAAAGAATAAGCGGCCGCAACTAAATTGCGTAGTGGCGCGCCAAAACGAACTCGACCGCACCCAAACCTGTGAAACTGCTTGACGTTCTGTGCACGATTCACTGCCAGAGCAAATTGCTCCTCACGTTAAGTGATAGCTGATCATTCAAAATATGTGGTACGTTTTTAGAATTGTGCACGACAGCTGAGTGTCTTACCGACCGACAATGCTTCCTCCGTCCAAATTTACACAAAGCCTAGTTATGCCGATATGTGGTGTTCTTAGTTTGGAGAGGACAAGAGAGAGAGAGAGAGAGAGTAGTTAATGCGCATATATTGCAAGGCAGGAAACCGATGGCAGTGAGTAGTGCCTGGCACCGTAGTGTTTCCGTGCAAAAGAGAAAGCCAAGCTGTGACGACTGCGCACACTACTCCCTCCGGACAATATAGGTTCAGTTTTGCGACTAACATGACTCGCGGCCGCGGCCGACTATTTGCCGCGGTGGCAAGTTATGAACAAACCAAAATACTTGCAATTGTAATTTAATTAATATTACAATGTCCTGAACAATTATTTTAGTTTCATTAGGTAGAGAATGTGTCACTTTGTGAATGTGCGAAATTTAAAAATGTTCACTTTTATTGAAGTGATAGAAATATTAGATAAAAATGGCCAATTTGACAAAGCATGGTATAGCTGGAATATACACACACCCGTATATGCTGAGTTTGCTATTCAGTACATTGAGATAAGCAAGCTACTTGTATTTGAAATATTGTTTAAGTTAGATAAATTTGAAACAATTATTTTAGAAAAACCGGTAGATGACATATTGTTTTGTAGATAAATTAAGTTTAAATTTATTTGATCATAGTTAAATGAGACAAATAATGCTTCAAATATCTTGTAATTAACTATGTGTAAAACACCCATGTTTGCGTGCTGTCATTTGGGCAAACTTATTGAGTTAGGCATTATGTATAATTTTTAAATAAAATAATGAACATTTTAAACAATCATTTTACTTTGTTATTAAAATAATTTTCTATTTGATCAATCTTAGTTATGCAAAACACAACGTCATATAATAGTTTAAATTTTTTCTATTTTAATTAAATTTCCATTACATATCATTATAATGTTTAATTCAATGAATAAAGTTCAGGTGATTATACACTAATTCTTATACAAATATTGTTTTATCATAATGTTATAAACTTACAAAATTTTTCTGATTGCAGATTTTTGGTGAAAACAGCAAAAATATGGCGATGAAGGAACCTCAGATTGAGCAAAAAGATTAAAGCTGGCCGTTCACTGTGGTGAAGTTTGAGATTGGTGGAGATTACACACGGAATGTGTACTCGTAGCACACCAGAACTTAGTAAATTCACAAAAAGTTGAATATTGAAGCTGATTGGAACCCAAGAGACGAAATTTGGTTTGCTCACCTAGAGGACTCGTTGGGACACGAACAACAAACACCACTCAACGAAACTCACAGAAGATTGTTTATAAACACACTAGATAGCGCCAGGTTTAAATTCCAGTAAAATTATATTACTTTAATGTAAATTATACTTTAACAAAATAATTTTTACAAATTTTATTATAAAAATAAAAATAATAATATTGTAAAGTGTTTTTGAATTTATTAGATGCTTTTTTATGTAGCATAACAATGAGTTAATTATGTTTTAAAAATTTAAATATATTTGTTACAATTTTCGGTAAATTATAAATTATTTTGCATTAATTTGTGTTTTTTAGCTCCTGATATTGTTTTAGAAAAATATAAATTATGAAAATAAATAATTTAATCATTATTTGCTATAAAATATCAGTTTAAATTGTAAGTTATTTATAAATTGTTTTGGAAATAACGCACCAATGCTTAAAACGGCAAAAAAATGAATTGGAATATTTTGTTATTTGTGAGAAAAAATCATCTACTACCGGATCCGAAAAATCTTTCATGGTTTGGACCACAACTAAGGCTCCAGCAATCAATTGAGCAATTAGAATGTTGCCCAACATTCGAAAATAACACATACAACTGTTTCCTTTGGCATACATATTGTTTATTAAACAAACCTGTTAAATTGTTAACAATAATTTTTATAATAATCTAATTCATTATTATTTATTCTTTATTATTCATTCTTTATTTCATTTCATGGTTTGCTTATGCATACTATATTTAAATATTATTTGAATCAAATATATTGAATTTGTTTATAAATCTTAATACAAAGGATATAAATTAAAAAAAACTAGTATTACTTTTTTGTTTTAAAATTTGAAAAATCATTTCAAGTAAGTTGTCGCATCGTAAGTGGTTCTAACTTACTAAACGTGAACTTCCACTACACACCATTCAAATCATGGTATGTTTTGAATTGTGGGTAGTGTGTCTCGGTATCTAATGTGGAGTCCTTGAATAATTTGAATGTTGGGCAGAATCTCTCAATGTTTGAAAACAAGTTCTGGTATGATTTGAATAGAGGCAGTATGTCTCGGTACCCGAAGACGAGTTCTTGTGAAATTTGTTTCTTCTTCAAGCATCGAGACACACCGCCCATCTTTCATATACACAAAGATTCCACATCAGGCACCCAGACACACAACCATCATTCAAATCATACCAGAACTTGTCTTCGGTCATCGTGACACACTGGCCATCATTCAAATCATAAATAAACTCCGCGTCATCTGTTAGAAGGAATAAGAACTAAATGATTATTTCAACGAGGGCAGTGGTGATTATAGTAACCAAGACCGTTTTTAGTATAACATGCATTGTGAATATGCTCAGTTGTACCGTTATCAGACTCAAACTAATTCAAATACAACAACTAAAAGTTGTAGTACTTTGTCCACGACAATGCAAACCCAAACATGATTTTATTAAACGGCATCTATTTTGGCAAATGCGCGACAAATACTACTTGACGACCCGGTAGGACACAAATATATTTTTAGTTTTTAGTCATATTTCGCAAGCCGCTTATATTTATTTGTAATTTGTTCAATCCCTCTACAACTTTTCAGTTCAAGTCGCACAGACGTTCGAGCAACACACGTAATATGAATTAGAGCATGAAAATCGTTTTTTGCTGCTTTGGCGTAAATTCTGGGATCAATGTATTAATCACATTTTACTTTGCGATAGGCTTCCAAAACACGTTTGTCGATATCTAGTTTGCAGATAAACATTATCTCCATTGCTCCGAGTTCAAAAATTATTTTGAAAAGAGTAAAACAACAAATAAAGATTGCAAAGAACGCCCAGTAGATAAGCACTTTTTTCAAACCACCCTCATACAAGCACGTAGTGTGTGTGTGTGTTTTTTTTGCAAACCTCAACTAATTGTGATTCGTATTATAACGTTGCTTTGTAATTTGTGTAAAAACAAGTGTTTATCATTAATAAAATGCTCAGATGCACTACTATCAGCCTTTTTGTCTAAAATTTACAAATTTTTAATTCTTCTAATTGCGCACGCTGAGTGCATTTTATTGATTCCTTTAGACCTTGCATTTTTTAACTGTCCAAGAAAGTATACACGGACAACAATAACATTACTTGTACTTGTATTTTGTTCAAATTGATTATTATTAAGACGGATAAAATGATTTTAGTATCTATGATTGATGAATTTTTTGTTACTAGAGTTTTGAATTTTGATCGTTTGACAAAACAATAATTTTTTCAAAAACCTTTAGTGTAAAGCAATGTTCAACACCTCTGAAATTGCGGGAAAACATGAAAAATGCATTATTTTGACATCAAATTAGATTCAAATTGTCGCGACAAACATAAACTGATAAAAATTATATTGTAATGTGTTTAGGTTGTCTCGAAATTGTAATAAAAGTTTCACACGAATATCGGATGTTTGAAAATAATCAGTCTAAACCTTAAATCACACAGATATAAATTATAACTTTGCAAATGTGCTTTCAACCGTGCGCTTAGTTTTTCTATAAATTAAATTATAAACTTTTGATTTTTGACCCACTGAGAGCCTGTAAATTGTAATAAGATTGCTTTTATTAAAAAAAGTGCCGATTCCAATATCAAGCTCTCCCTATGAGTCTCTTGAGACCACTATGCGCATCTCGCTCTAGCATGTTGGTCAATTCCAACGCCTCCTAGCGTTTTCGGGTTTCTCGTCGTTTTTATCGCGACCTTAACCAGACCCCGTGCATTCTACTGGTTCTTCCACTTCTTTCAGGTTGCAACAAATGACGCGTTGTCTTGAGATCGTTGCCATACGAAGAGACTGATTCTTGGCTAATGTTGCTGCTAGTCCTTGACGATGTTCAGTGACCAATGAATGTAGAACAAGAGGCTAAGAGGTATCCCACCTCAACCATCATGTTGCGATCAGCGTCGGATTTAATGTAATCAACTGAAATCTACTGTAGAAGGTGGTCTTACAAGACGTTAAGAGTAGTGGCTTTATACCCAATTCAGAGTATTGTTGCTAACCGCAACAATATGATTTCTTACTAAAAAGAAAAATTTAAAAATAGAGAACTTTAGAAAACCTAAGTTAGTTAGATTGTGCAATCTGTCCATCAATTTTGAAAAGTTAAAATTTTTTTAATGAGTTTGAGAAACTTGTGCTTTTATGGATTGCGAAATCTGCTTGGTTGCATTGAGCACCAAGCACCAGGTTGTTGAGTAGTAGAAGCAATACCTGTACTGGCGACCTTCATAACTTGACTGGCGGAGAACATGGTAAAACCGGAATCATTAAAATCATCTCTTCGCTGGATTGAGCAAAAACAAAATAAAGTCGTCAAATTCATAAACTGTTGTGCTTGCGAGACGAGACGTGTTACCTTAAATAGTCTGCAATGCAGAGACATAAAATTTACGAAGACAAAAAAACAAAATATAATCGTTTTATCACGAAGTAGAAAAATTCCACTCAACCAAAGGTATATAATAACTCGTTAAGACTAGCATTGATTTCACTCTTTTGCGTGGACCTGAACAGCATTTTGAAAACTTTGCTTTTTGTAAAATGGCTTGCTGTCGATTTTCTGCTTATTTGGTAATTTTGTTTGCAGTCATTGCTGTGAATACGTTGTCTTATGAGTTACTCAATGAATCATTAAAAAATTGGCTCAACGAGAAACTTGGTTATCGTCCCTTGCATTATTATCCTGACCCTGAATTGCCGCTCCAGTTTGAACGACTTTTTCAATGGTTTGTTTCGAACAACCCTGATGGTTTGAGAGATTCCGATTTAATCCCACTGCATCATCTGGACAACATTGCCACTGGAGATGGTTATGCTCTCACTGTTGGTTTTCCCAGAAAAAGTCAATATCGATTTTTGGCGTGCAAAGCAAAAATAATTTATGTTTTAAAACAAGCTCTTGGTGAGTAAATGTGTAAAAATCATACATTAATTTATGGATTACAAACATACGTATTAACACCAAAAAGTCGGGCATTTTTTGGGGTCCAAACTACAGACTATATCTTCAAATCGAGAATAGTTCAAATTTGAAGAGTTTCTAATTTATAAGTAAAAAATCTAAAATAATTTTTTTATTAATGAGAATGCTACAAATTTGAATTATATTAAAAATTTTATTCAAAAATGCCAAAACCCCAAAAATTAGCCTAAAAATCACCTTTTGTTGATTTAACTAAAATCTTTCATTAATATATAAGGAGAATTTACCGGCACAAAGAACCACACCGGACTTCCATATAAAAGTGGCCTCAGAAAATCAGTTTTTTAGATAAATCAAACATAATTTATATTAAAAGTTTTTTAAAAGTGATTTTAAAAATAAGAATTGAATAGAATTATAGAATTTTTAATGAACTAACACTTAAAATTGTTTAATTTTTACTAATTTGAATTTTTGATAATAATAAAGCTAATCTTATTTTGGTAATGTTGCCCCACAATAGCAGCTTGAATTGTTTGTTTTTAAATGAGCAAAAGTGCCTAATTAATAAATTAAGCGCTAAAAACCTCAGCATTTAAAACATACAAAAACGGATTTAAGCTTTTTTGAGGCCACTTTCCTATGGAAACCCGGTAGGGTTCTTCATTTTCCTTATAAAAAACATTTTTTATGCAGAAAATTTTGACCAAGAAACTAAAAGTCAGTTACCAAAATATCCCAACAACACTTGGTTCGACGACTATATGTTTGGCAAATTCGAGGTGGCACCAGAGGAACGTGTGTGCGGTGCCGAGTTGCGTCTTAAACTTCCCGTACTGAGCGAGATAGACTCTGTCAGTGATTATGGAATCACCGTGCAAGTCGAAGATAACGTGTTTGAAAAGACGGACAAAGGTTGGTTCAAACCAACGCCCCGAGTGTTGGATCGAATTGTGGTAGACGCACGCCGAGATGGTATCATCAGTCTCGACGTGACACTAGCCTTGATGTCGTGGGCACCACTCGATCGACAAATACTTTCCTTGGTAATTCAACCAAACGATCCACGACTTATCACTCACAAGCTAATCACACATTCCTTCTCATTCACACATCGCATGGTGATTGTCTATGCTGCACCAAAGGAAAAAGTGGATTTTGAAAACAGTTCGCTCCAATTTCCATCCGATTTGATTAACTTTAATGGTGATAATTCCGCAGTGAAAGGTCCGTGTCGAGTGCACCACAAATCATTTAATATTTCTACTCATCAAGTGTATATCAATGGATTACCGGTGGTGAAACTTGGCTACTGTGCCGGAGAGTGTTCCAAGGGCAAAAAGTGCTGTCGTCCGAGCCATTTCAAGCGCGCCACTGTTCGTTTTTACAAGTCAATTTTGACTGTAGTGGTTAAACAGTTTGACAATCTTATAGTTGACCGTTGCCAGTGTTTCGATCCATAGACATACTCTCAACTCTAATGCACAAGTTAAAGCAACTTTACCATTACGATATAATTTTTCTATTATAACATTCGAGAATAAATTTAACCAAAATATTAGTGAAACTTTCTGGTGTATTAATGTTTGACTTTAGTATAACACATTGTATTTGTAGTTTACAAATTAATTTTGTTTCGATAACTTTTAATATTTTCGTGTCTTTAATTTTTTTACAACGTCAATAAAAATTTAAATACAATTTCAAAAACTGTGGCTGTGGTGATTAAACAGATTGACAACCTTACGGTTGACCGTTGCAAGTGTTTCGATCCACACTACTTACAATACACACTCTCAATTCTAATACTCAAGTTAAAGCAACTTTACCACCATTACGGTATAATTTTTTTATTATAACATTCGAGAATAAATTTAACCAAAATATTAGTAAAATTTTCTGGTGTATTAATGTTTGACTTAAGCCTAACACATTGTATTCGTAGTTTACAAATTGACGTTGTTTCAATTATTTTTAATATTTTGTGTCTTAAATTTTTCTAATAACGTAAATTAAAATTAAAATTAAATTTTTAAAAAACTATTATTGTGGTGGTTATACAGCTTGACAATCTTGTGGTTGACCGTTGCAAGTGTTTTGATCCTTAAACACACTCTTAACTCTAATGCTCAAGTTAAAGCAACTTTACCTCCATTACGGTATAATTTTTCTATTATAACAAACGCGTATAAAATTTTAATAAAATTTTCTGGTGTATTAATGTTTGACTTTAGCATAACACATTAGAAAGATTCACAAATCACGTGATGGAAATTAAGAGGTAGATAGATGTTTAACGCCAATCATGAATATCTCACGGAGAGGGTAGGGAGGGATTAACACAAGATCACGAGAAAGTATATTTTGTAACAAGAGCTACGACTATTTAAAATTTTCCCATGTTAACTCTATGGGAGTTTTACAAAAATCCAACTGTATCAAAAACGTTACATTTAATTTTGCTTA